>VBVR01000671.1:5412-43729 GCA_011638315.1 Tetramorium parvispinum | reverse complement strand
CAGTTGTACCTAATTCTTTAAAATGCTGATAACATCTACAAAATAAGATGTAACATGTTCATTTTTCGTTTATATTATTCATTTCTCATTTACTTCATATTTTGATTAATAAATGTTGCTTATATTAAATGAAACTATAAAATATTGAAGAGGTACGATTTAGGAGACCGGTACGCATTCAGCAACTCTCCCCTACATGTACATACATCGGTGTACTTTCGCTCGATTTCGGTAGCCAGCTAACGCGTTCGTGAGACCGCGGGATAATTACATCATTATTATAAACGAGGGTCAAGACGCGGGATCACTCTCACATGGCAAAAAAGGCAAATGCTGACGCCACCGAGGAGTTTCTTCGAGCTAAGCTAACCGCGCCCGTGGTTGCTACCGGGCTTCGGTAAACTCGTCTCTTCCTCTCTCTCGAGAAACGGCTCTTGCAACAGAATAATAATGCGATGGAAGGTGAAAGGCGGAGTTGTACTCGACTTCTCGCTTAACCGACTCCATAGGGAATTCGACAATCTTTTCTTTTTTTTTTTTGTTGACCCTGTGAGAAACGATGATACAGCGATGATGAAGTGGGCTTGGAACGGATGGTAAATGTTTGCTCGCCTTTTAATGGCAAACTTTTCGTCGGACGAAGTTTCGACTGAGGAATAAGCGAGGCCGCGTTGTACCGGATGTTGATGTGACCGAGTGGTAGGTTTTTGCTAAATGGCATTTAGCAAAAAGTTCAGACAGAAATCGACAGAACGAGCGGCGGCTGCGGCGGCAACGAACTTTGGTGAATCATACCCACACATTAAACAAGACATTATCGTATGAAGTAATGAAGATAATTTCTATCAGTTTACTGAGAATAAAATGAGAGAAAGAGAGAACAAGGAAGTACAGTATCGCACTTCTCCGAGAGAAAGTCTCGTGGAATCTTGTGGGTCCGACGCTCATGCACGAAAATGAGCTGTTTCCTGCCTCTGAATCTTTGGCACGCTTACTGTTCAGCGGGACATCAAGCTGAGTGGACAAATTGAAGCAACTCGTTGACGGAATTATTTAAATGAAAACGCGACTTGCGTCTCGTGCAAGATGCGCGTCTCGCATAATCATTGGTGACTGCGCTCGCACGTCCAGCACTGTTTCTCGAGACGTCTGCTTGCGTTAGTGAGTTTAGTAAGTAAGTCGACAAATTGCAGAATTAACATGTAAAATATGATGAGTAATATTGCACTAGTAAGATAATTTTGAACAAAAATATGAAAGTCTCTTTAATAAAATAATTCTACTATAACACACGGAAATTAAAATTCTAAAATATTTTTCTTGACATGTTATCTTTGTGGTTATATAATAGCGATAGAAATAAATCTATTTGGCAATCTGGATTCTTTCAGCCCGTTTAAAAATCGTTATTAATGTCATCAGCACATTTATCGTCTTATGTGAAGATATATATGTTATAATCTAAAGTCTCTCTAATCGCCCGTCGATTTACGTCGGCACTCAAACGAACACAAACTTTGAGACGTGGCGCTTGTCAGGAGTTTTCGTCGCGGGTCGTTCGGTTTGCGTCCAGACTGGTGTCGCGCTCGTACGCTCTAGTAATGGGAAAATCAAGTGCCACGCGGCGAGAATGAAGCTTGGCAGAAGCGCGACTCTACGAGAGAGATAGAGGAAGGGCTCGCGTAATACGCCAGCTATATCGGGATGGACGGCCGGCCGTATGTTGTTCTGGCGGTTAATTTCGCTGTTCCTAGTTGCATGCCGCACCGAGGTCATCGGCCCGGGCAAATAACGAAGCAACAGGCCCGACTGATTTACATGGTGGCTTAATGACTTGCACTAAATTTAGTCGCGGCCAACGATCAGCCGCTACTCATTGTTCTAATTACCCGCTAACGCGGCTTATAAGCGCAGGGACGAGCGCGATTGGCATTAACGATAAAGTCATTGCGCCTAATTGCTCTGTACGCAATCAGGAGTAATATCGGGTAATCGTGTTAAACGCAATGTCTACATTTTAAGATGCCTGAATCAAATTTAAAATATCATAATTCTATTACGAAAACACGCTTCAAGAAAAAAAGAGTACATAATTTTAATATTCATAATTATTCATATATTTCGTAGCTACAACGAACGAAATGTAAAAGGTGAGATCTGAAAGAAAGAATTGAATGCGCATGGATGGTTGGGGAGTTTCTTCGAAATGGGATTACGAATGCATGAAAGACACATTCACGAACAAACAATAAACCGGGTAATATCGCGCTTAATTGATCCGCATAGAAACAGAAGAAAAAAAACGTTAAAACCGCAACGTATGCTCGGGTCATGAAACGATTGCGAGAACGACAGTCAAAAATGTAGGACGACGATACGAACAAGAGGGCCCTTTCATCGTCGCTTTTCTCGTTTCCACGTGCGGCTGCGTTTCGCCCGCGCCGCGTGCCAACAATTTCCCTTCTCCCTTCTCGTTGTTTGTGCACCCTGTGTTGTACAAAACGACGGAAACTGCCTGCGTTTTTAACACCCGCTCCATACGAGACGCGCGATTCAGAGCAGGGTCTATTATTAGGCACGATAGAATTCGTAACAAAGGAACGGGGAGACAACCCTCGCATGCCAGCCGCGCACCGTACCGTTCCGCTCGAAGGGATTCCGCCAACGCAAAATTTTGGCAGCTGCGTAACCATCCCTTGAAATATTAGTAGAATGAGTTTACCTGCTTTTTCATTAACATATTAAGATAAATATTTTTAGCAAAAAATTTGTCTCTTCATTTTTTTTTCTACATTAATTATTTCTCGATAAATTGTATTTTTAGAACAGAATATATAAAATTTTGAAAAGTCGATATAAAAATTAGCTTTTTCGGACATAAATTACACAGATCAATATTTCATCGAATTAAAAAAATTGTTTTATTTTCAAATTTGCTACTGAATAAATAACATTCCAAAATTTCTCAGGATTATGTGTCACTATGAAACTAACGGATAATTAAAAATAGCGAGTCATAACTCGTGTGAACTGACGATTAGCGTGCGAGTGACGTAACGCGCCTCGATGAGATCGTTAATTAGCTTTGTCGAGTTGCGCGATATCTACATAATTGCAGGCATCTCCGTGATGCACAGCCCGAACTTTTATACATACTTAAAATAACGGGGCTAGCCGCTCGCGAATGCCGAGCTTGCGTAAATTATGCGTGCACTTAGACCTCCAGCGATAATGCAAATGGGATCGGCACTTGCCTCTCCAATGCCGGAATTCAGTAGCATTTAATAGTTCCACGTATTATCTCGTATTATCGCGAGTGCATTTGCGTAGGAGCGAGGGAACGCGGCCAGAGGGTCCCCGCTCGCAAGGAAGAAGCGGCTCTGATATTTTCTTGGAACATTACTCATTTTTATTGGACGCGCGATTAAACGAGACCCGGGCCGAGTCTGCGCGACTCGCCATACGCTCGTTTTCTTCGCGTTACGATGAAACCTTATCATCGAAGCTTATTACTTGAACCGACGATGCAGTCTCGGTGCAGTTTCATGCTCTAAATAATAATGTTTGCCGCATATGTTTATCCAGCAATCCTTCATTTTAGAGAGATCTTTATGAAATATCATTATATGTATATAATTACCATTTTTACATAAATATATATTCATACATGGAAAAAAATTTATTTTATAATCTTATTAAGCAATAAGGGATTAAGATGAAAATGTCTTCTTAAAAGAATAAAGATTTAGTCATGATGTATGCTTTTCTCGAGATAATCAACCGATCCTTCCCTGGATGATCTATGTCGCCAAATTCAGCGATTTTCTCGACGGAGCCACATGCCGAACAACCGGTCGCTATAAATTCACGCGTAAATTACACGGCCTTGCAACATCTGACTGCAAACGAAAATAAACTGTCTCTTTCCAGGAATTCGGCCCGCGTCTGTTCATCGATTTTGCAGTTGCACTGCAAGAGGAGAAGGAGAAGGTGCGGGCGTAACGTTCCGTCGAGTTTAACGCATCGCTCGGTTTCCATCGACCCGTCGGCGCAACCGGTGGGTTCACGACTTTGCGGAAACGAGCAAGAGCGGGATGGGCTGCTCATAACGATCGCAGCAGCAACAACAGTTAAACGGACCCCTCCGGCTTGCACGCACATTTATGACGGAGTTTAAAGTGCAGAAAAAAACGCCCTCGCTGAAACGGCTTTCCCGTTGATAGGAACGTAGCCCGGTATACTCGGCAGGTGCTGAGAAGCGACAACGAGAGGCACTGTCCGCCCATAAAGATCGCCCTTATCCAGCTGTGGCCTAATTCGTGACCGCTGTGTACTTTAGAGTGACGAGCGAGCGAATGGCTCCGCTCTATTAATACGTGAGACATTAAGTCAAGAGACTAGCAGCACGCGAGCTCTAATTTCCATCGAAGCCAGGCCGTTATCGCTCCCAGGCCTCTCTCGCGATAAGCATTATCGTTGCCGCCTCTCATCGACGATTGATCGCGCCTCTCATCGCGAGGATTCAATGGCAGCGGGCCAACGCGTACGTCGCTCGCCGTCGAATCACGACAGATGACATAAGATCCGGTTTAACGTCCTCACTCTCGCGATCGCGAAAAGTTAATTAAATCATGCATTTTTACGTAATGTCATTGATTATATGATAATCTTTCGAAATATCAATGGTGGACGTAATAAAAATTATTTTACGATTGCTAGATTTAATAAGAAGTGTTTAATCTAATCTTTTTATGGACTCGAAGAAGCCATTTCAAATGTAATTTCGTCAACTTTAAGACAGTCCGTAATAGCGTTACATCCATTAATTCCAAACTTACAAATTTGGTTTTGCGCTCGTACATTTGTATGTCATTGTCACGTTATCAAAGTAACGAGATAAGAAAGGATTCCCATTTGTGGGGCTTAAAATTTAGACTGTCTCCTACTCCGTGGAATTTTCATTAAAGTCGGACCAAGAACGCCAATGTCCTAATTGCGCTTACAAGTAATTGTACCGTAAGTACAGTTAATCGCGTCGACGTTTGTGTGTTTATTACGTCTCATCTCGACGACGCGACAACGAAAGCGGCTTTAATTCACTGTTGACATCATTTTCCCTGACCCAGAAACCGCTAAAATATTCAATGCACCGCCAACGCGACGACCTTCTTTACGCACGAACGTCACCATTTTCCGATTATCCACGATGCACGACCGAAATATTCGATCGTTCATGTTCCGTTAAACGTATTCCTCACGTGTCTCAAGTATACGTTAACGTATGACGGGAAGAAATATCCACAAAAATAACGGAGTAATGTTAGACGTTCTGAAATAGATCGCGAGACCACGCTGCGTTAAATATTCTCAGTCACTTCCGAACGCAGCCATATTCTTTGAACAAATACATAAATATATTTAAAGATATTACCTCAACATTTCCAGTGACCGCTATTGTGCCTTTTAATTTAAACAGCGATAAATCTGTGAAGATCGCCTATAAAAACCGAAAGTGACGCGCCTGTCGCCGTTTTGACGCCCACTGCGCGAGAAATATGACTTACGAAAATGCATCGGAAATGGTGCAACGTCGACGGTGCTCGAAGTAACCGGGCCGAATCGAGGTGCCGTTTGGCATTTCCTCATCGCCGGCTTTTAGACCGGCATGCCAAAGTGCCGAAGTGATGCACATCTCCCGCTCGGTCGCTGACGTCGTCGACGTTTTCCGAGTATCGCGCCGCATCAGCACGTACGCATTCCCGGCTGCTCGGTATTCGAGTCGGGTAATCCGTCGTCTCTACGCCTAAAAATTCATCTACGAGCGCGAGGTCTCGCGCGGAGAGAATCACGGGGGAGGGCAGAGGCGGCGGAAACACGGCGGAATGCGCGCGGATGGTTCAACGCCCTACGTCGCGATGATCCTTCCTGTGATCCGGAATGCGCGTGAGCTCGCCTCTCATGAAGCCGCCGCTCGTCTATACCATCCTGGACATAATGCCACCACTGTCGCCGAACTGTCGTCGACAGCGTTTACGCGGAAAGGAACCGGCCGATAGAAGAGCCAAGCGTGTGCACGCGCACGAAAGATTTACAGCAGCGAGAATCGACGATGTCTCTCAATAACGCGATGCAGACGCGTGGAATTCCACGAACGAATTCCCTGACAGGATGGGCTGCTTTCTGAACTTTTTAAAAATCCAAACGTTCTAGACGTGTAATGGAGGCGTTAATTATTAATGATCGCAACATACGAGTTGTTCATTCATTGAAATTGTACTGTATAAGCTGGCTATTTGAATAAAATAACAGTGTCTCGTTTCCATCTACTTGGTCTTAAATACTTTATTTCATCTGTTGCAAATTTTATTTGCTTAACGCAAGAGACTACGAAATGTGTTACGCCGTTGATTGCTAAACCGCGCGCAATGTATGTACATAGCTGCATCGCACATCGCACACGTAATATTGATGCTTCAAAGCCATCTCGCAAATCGCGACGAATTTTAATGAGTCGTCCAACGCGGTCGATGGTATTATTCACGGAACAATTCGTCAGCCCGTTACGAGCGCGCGCGAGCACATCATAATAATTATTTATTATTATATGTACCTGCCGCATCCTGCCGTGCCTTCGCACGTCGCGAATTATAACGGGCGCCGCGGCGCGAGATAACGAATACTGATGTCGAATTTGAATAATTATCGCCGACGAGCCAGCCATCGCCTCTCCCTTACTTACATAAGCGCGCCAGGGCGTTGAAATATGATGCGTCAATTTGAATACGGTACCTTTGAGACTGTCAGAGAGCGAAATATAAAGAACGACTGTACACGAGAGTGTTTTGTATGTCCAATTTGAAAGTAATCTGGTGTCGAAATGAGAATAGTAGCAATCACGCATAAAATTCAAGACAGTCAAATTGACAGTAGTGGCAACGAGTTTTGATGTAGAGCTAATTTAAATAAGCTTTGACTTTTTCTCTGAACAAAGTGAACTCTGAAGAATGGCAATTAATATAATGGTAATATTTTGATAAGCAAAAGTTTAAATACTTTATACAAATGCGAGAAAAAGAAAGAATAAAATAAAGTTAGGTAATTATAAAAAAAGGAAATTCTATGTACCTTTGGATAATAAGAATTAAAAGATACAAATGAAATAGCTTTATAATAGCGAGAAAGTAATGGCAAAACTGGTCAACAAAAGCGTAATTTGATTCACAGATTGACAGAAGCCACAAAAGGCGGAAGCGAAACACGGTGGAATTATTAAACGCCACCGTAAGCGATTTCGAGGTGTAAATTCGAGGAAAGGTTTGGGAGAGATACACGATGACACAGTGTGGGCAGGTGTACCAAAACCCGGACCCGGAGAAACATGCATTCTTCGGGCAGGTGTCCCAGCGGGTTAGTTGTGTTTCTATGCTTCTCGTTCTCGCGTGGCGAGGACAGTCCATTAATTCTCGGCACTTTAATTAATCGCCGTTCGCTGATCATGATGCTTTCACTGCCTCTGGTATTCCACTCACGCGATACCCCGTCAAGCTGGACGAACGAACAGAGAGAATTAAAGAGATGAAGGAGGGGAAGTCAACTATCACAACATCGATACATTATCAAGATATATATTGATTTTATGATTTTAATGCTGAATATGACGAAAATTATAGTGCAATTATAAAAAGAATTTATCCTCGTTTATCGAAATAATTAAATTATTATTTTATCAAAGTTTTGCTCAAAGCAAGTTATGGTATCTTTATGTACAGATTTCAACTCTCGACCTCTTTCTGCACTTGGAAAAATATTGTCCTGAATTTAAACTGGCACGGAATTTTTCTCATTCGCTTCGGACACACTAATGAAACGCCATTCGACTTGTGTGGCAAAACAATTCGCGTGCTTAAGATGTATATGCTCGGTTGAAAAGGATGCCGCACATCCCGAGAAAACTAGCGCATCCCAGAAGCCGTTGGAATGTTCATATGAACCAGCGGGGTCAATAATGCGCGTCTTCGGACCTATTGTCGAACACGACGAACGAAATACATGATATAGCGGTGGTCAAGCGATGGCATTCTCGCCTTTCACGCGACGCAATGAAATGTTTATTGTCTGAAACGTGTTTGTTAGGCGTTTTGGAGGAATGAAATTGCAGCCGCGATGCAGCAGTGGCAAGAAATAATTGGTGAGAGTACATATGATTCGCGGACACCGGATCGGGCGATATAAGCTGGTCGTTCCCTTAATGAATTCCCTTGGTTGTCCTAGGGACAGCTCAGCGCGACTCAGCGCGACTCAGCTCGGCAACGATAAAGCAGGGCATAATAAACAGCCCGTAACATGCGGGTAATTAAGTCCAAGAACGCAGCCCGAGCGTGCCCGCGATCCATTCCAAATGACAATGAGCTTTTACTACCGTAGCGGCCTCGTTCGCATTCGCGTGTGTGTATGTGTGTGTCCGAATGTTTGCGTGTGCGTGTGAATTACGCGGGATCGACATTTTTCATCCCCCCAAAACAGGGCCAACCGCGGCGAGTCACGAGACAGACCGCGTCCGCCTTTTGTTCATTTTGCAAACGAACATCCCCCCTTTAATCGGGGGCGCTTTTATGTTCCTGCCACTCCTAGGCAATCTGTTCGGGTAATATCATTTCGAAATAACATCGGTTTGATTAAAAACTGTGATGTTAATAATAATTTAAAAGCAAATTTGCATTCAAGTTTTAAGTTCTGACTTCCTTGATTAGCAAAAAATCTAATATTGATTGCAAAGTGAAAATTTTGACGATCGGCGATTATCGATCTTTTCGCTCAAGAATCCTTGGATTATCGAGGAACAGTATAAGGAATGAAACAAAGCAGAAGGAGGCACGATAAAACACTACAAGACGCATTACGCGGATATCTCGTTTTCTTACACAGAAAAATCAACGAGAAGATTCCATTATCTGATTGCATCGTGCGGGAGCGTTGAGCGTATTTTTTTTTTTCGTACAGAATGCTGCACTTCAAAGTCTTACCGACGAATTCCACGCGGGGTGCCGAACACATTGCGAGATCGAGGGTACACGAGCGGGTAAGCATCCTGCATCTTCAAAAGATAATTACTTCTCCGTCTCTCCCCCTCGCGTGTTTCGGCTGGTAGTAATAATAAATTCCCGACCACGTGGATAAACGAAAAGCTGAGCTCTGTCAACGCGCGCAGGCGATGTGACTCTACACTTGAGCCTGTTTAAACGATCTGCGATACTTGGTGTATCGAAGCATGTCCTGTTGCAATAACTGTTATATAAAGTATTAAATACATAGATAATTCGCGGAAACTACTCCATGATTGTTTGTTCCTTCTCGATAATTAAAAATATCGAAAAATAATAATTTTGAGCAGTTGCTATCTACACACATTTAAAAGATAAACTTAACTTTTCACAAAGTAAAAACATGTCAATTAAATTTCAAGTATGTTCTCTCTTGTAGAAATTGTTTCTCGGCTTTTTCAATCCGTGCTGAAGTAATAAATATATGCTAATGATTTTAATTTGGAAAACAGCTACAAGAATTTCGCTAAGCATAGCGAGGTATAAAATTCGATGGAACGTTTGCGATATAGTCAAATGCCAGACGATTCCACGAAGGGTGGCAGTTTACGAAACACCATATCCTGCCTCGTAACAGCACTCTAAAGATAACGCTTCGAGGAATGACGAGCCTGGAGATGCATCCTGTATCATGTCGTAGAGTGGAAGGAATTGTGACTAATGGTACCTGTCGATGGAAGAATGGTTTCTGCTACCCTGATGTTGAAAAGTTCTCCTACATTCTCCTGCAACCGTTTTGACGGTTCGGACCACACAGTATCTCGGGAACGATATTGTTTTGTAAAATGCTTTGTAAATGAGCTCATAAAATGAGAAATCGACGATAACGAGCTTTATCTACCGTCAGTTGTCCTGTCTCCGCTGCACGAAAATGAGAGCGATATTTGTTCCGATAATAGTAACAAATATTATTTGACACTTAATGTCACTGTTTTGAAGCAGCTCTTAAGATTTTTCTCATTTTATGTCTCATTTTACTTTGGTTAGTGATTAGTGAGAATACTGATAACGTGTTATATTATGTAAATTATTACGATACTTCATAAATTATCTTAACGAATTCTTCCTTGTCATAATTTCAAAATTAACTCATAGTCGTCTTGATCTTCACCAGTTATCTTCACATAAAAGTAGTTCATCGCGTTTGGACCGTATTTGCAAACACACGAGAAGCAAGAATGCGATACTGATAACGTGTTATATTATGTAAATTATTACGATACTTCATAAATTATCTTAACGAATTCTTCCTTGTCATAATTTCAAAATTAACTCATAGTCGTCTTGATCTTCACCGGTTATCTTCACATAAAAGTAGTTCATCGCGTTTGGACCGTATTTGCAAACACACGAGAAGCAAGAATGCGATAATCTCGGGAAATCGAAAGTCACGATTGAGACGTACTTGCCGCATCGACGGGCACGTGCCGTGGTTAAATACGTTCAGTATGAAGAAACACGAGGTGCGCCGTAACACGTTAAATGAGAGCAAAAGGAAGCCACACGGAATAAAAACCGCGAGAAAATATTCGGTACGAGTGCCTCTGAGGCATCGTTCGACCATATCCCCCTCGTAATTACCCGATAGTTTCCGCGCGCGGCCGTTAAGCCGTCGCAGTTTTTAGAACGTTTAGACTACATCGCAGGCAATTTATTCGTACGCTCGATGGTCTCTAATATTCTCTGACCGCGCGATAATTATCCATGACGATTCGAATGGAACTAGATTTGCCCACCCATTTCGCTTATTAAAGAAAAATCTCGCAAAAATGACTTCGTGGGAAATTCATAGAATGAAGAATACATAAATCATGCTCCATTATGAGCCAACATAATCGACGCATTCAACGCCTGATTATTTCCCGTTATTTCTTTCTCAGACTCTGTCGCAATTTGAAGAATCATGCAAACTGCTGCCTAATTATTGTTATTATCGCGATCTTTCGAAAACGTATTCTAAGGTTTTGAAATCAGTTCCTACTTTGCAAGAAACCGATGCAAACAAGGACGCTTCAAGCTTCAAGCGTCTTTTTCATTTTGTAAGTTGGATAATCACCCAACTGACTCGTAAGACTCTTAATGCGCAACAACCTTCTGCAAAGCAAAGTCTTTGTGAAGGGTCAGTCCCAATCGCGTGGCGTGCAACTCCCGCGACGAACGCCATGAATACGATCCTCAGTCCGTGCCGACCGGATTCGCATCGGGTTAAACCGTGCCTCTTGACCGAGAGGGCCCTTCGGGGAGCACGTAGACGGTATGTAAACACGACTTGGCAACCTCGCCGTCGTCTGCCTCTTCGTGTTCCTCTTCGTCTTTGTTCCTCTCGCCTCTCCTTCCGCGCTCCCGCGCTCCGCTCGGCGCGAGCACGTTTCGCCCGACATATGCCACATACTCGAACCGTTCCAAAATCGTCGATGAACAGGTTCGGCAAATTATGTTCAAGAAAATTGACGTTATTTATAGTGGAATCAAACTTGAGTTACGAGCAATCTTTTCGGGAACTGGAGAATATTCTGGGCTAGACAAACAATAGGAACACGTGCCCAACGTTTAGCTTCAAATGAACTCTTTGACTTTAATAACAAACATTTAATGTAAGAAGTGAAAAGTTACGATTCTGAGATGCAAAGATTCTGCAATATCTGATCGTAATCTCGATCTAATTCATCGAATATCAAAATCGTTTCGTGTAATTTAAATCGATAAGAGAGCGGTAAGATATGGCGCCTCGTCGGCACGTCCGCCGAGATTACGATGAAGCGATAGCGCGTGGACACCCCACACAGACGCTACTCGAACTGCAGCTGCATCGTCCGGGTGATGGAGGATGCGTGTGTCGCGATCCGTAGATTCCAGCGGCGCGACGTCGTTTAAAAAGCCGCGACCAGCGACGACCGATCGACACCGCTAGGAAAGTACTGTGATTGCCATGCTCGGAAGCATTGAAAATCTTCCGCCGAGAGATCGCGAGCGAGTGAAACGCGCAGACGATCGATACATCATTCTGCCGGTGAACCACCTATTAAAAGATAAAGTGGCATAACTGTCCGTTAGCCGCGAGAAGCCTGCGAGAGCTTCTCGTGACAGTAGATCAATGACGCGAGCGATAGGCAACATCGCGATTGCCGCCGCGCGTTGCGCTCGCAATTTCTCACGTGATACCGTCGATCGCGAGGCGTGATTTCACGACATGCGATTAGGACTGAAGTCGCTTTATCGCTTCCGCCCTCCTCGTTAAGAGCGATAACTCGCTTATCCGCGAGATATATATTATTACGCAAACCGGATTTGGATTACAGAGACTTGAAATGTAAGATGCGCTTCGACTAACAAATAAAAATAATTTTTTTTCGATACACTGATATCAAAGCATATTATAGATAGAAGAATTAAAACTAACATTTCGGCACGCGAAATACCAAAGATACATAAATAGATACATAAATAACGATAAGATAACGATAAGGTAACTTATCTTCAATTAATGTAATGCGAATTTTATCTCAAGAGCGTCGGCGAAGATTACGATAACGGGTTTTAAAAGGAAGAGAGCTTCAGGGAACGGCTGCGTTTTTTCAATTATCAAATCATCGCGTCTTTCCAGATGGAGATCCGTTTCGTGCAGGATGAGGGTTAATGATGACCGAGCCTTAATGCCACGATGATATGCAGCGCATATATGCGCATAATCGGCGAGCTATAAACGCGGTGATCTACTTAAACGCCGCGGTGGGCCGCGCATCGGTTCTTACCGCGCGCACTTATGAGAATGCGGCGAATGGGCTTTTACACGGGGCGCAATCTCGCGTTCTTAATCAAACATCGATCTCGACGGCCGTTATTAACCCCGACAGGGTTCAACGAAACTTCGCGTGACCAGCCGCGCGCCAAGGGATCGCCCCGCGGCCGACTTTCCGTGGACGTGCCGTTTTAAAACGAAACCGTGTTAGCCAGCCAGATCATCACTGCGGTGCATACCACCGCATCTTTCCCGACTATGAATCACACGATCCAAAAATATCGCCCCAAAAGTTTCTATCCATTCGAAAAATGGGTCACCGCAGCTAGAGACCCCCTTCAGTGCTGCGCGCGACTTTTTCGGTATATATGACAAAAGATTACTCTCCACAGTCTCTATAAAGCCTTTTTATTCTTCGCGACACACTTTTTCCGCTTTAGTTTCCCTTGCTATACGAGAACCGATTATTTCAACTTTGGAAGAAAAATGTTATTTATAGTTACATTTTACCTTCGTTTCGTGGGAAATTACTTTGTCCGATTTATATCGATTGAAATCAATGGTTTGTTCGCTTCTTGGCGAGTATTTCCAATCGCCGAGTGTCGCAACGCCGGATATATACGTTTCTAATGTGCATTTACTCCGTTGTGCTGTATGAGCATCTTGCTTGCTCGGCCATGCGGCGCGATCAACCGTTGGCTCGCATCTCTATGACACGAATTCCACGAGCGATGCGCGGATACACGTTACCATTTCGCTCACGTTGCATAACGCGTCGTTAAGAGTTTACGAGATGAACGCGAGTAAAAGCTCACGAGCGCGTGCTGAACGTGACTTTCGCGGTATTGCGCTTTGCACGAGCGGCTGTCGTGGCGAATCTAAAGACCGAGGAGAACAAATAATGAGACAATAAGGGAAATGTGAGCGCGCATCTCGATTGTAAATTATTACCAAGGTACGTTAAACAAAGAGTTGCAAAAGAGAGATCCAAAGTTAGGAATCGATATTGTAATGGATTAACGCCAATTTCAAATCAGTCAAATTTTTCTACGCTCCAAGTTACGGGTAGAATCGTAATTAGATGGATATTTGCAATCTCAAATCAAAATGCAGCCTAAAGTATTCAAAGTTAGAAGACATTACAAACAACTAACAAAGATCTTGGATTTTTTCAGATTTCTTAATCTTTTTAGCGTCTCTAAATTGCCCGCTATAAAACGTTATCCTTTGACATCTTTTTTTAAAATCGCTATATCTCGTGATAATTGTTCTCCGCGTGGGAACCTATGATGAATATATCTTCTCAAAATTCTGACATTTAAATCAGCGTTGGCTACATTTCCTGACTTACTCTCACAGATGTTAATCGCAATCGCGCACCCCTAAAATTTTATCGTAAAAAGGTGAGAAAGGCGACGGTACCAGCTGTAGCAGCTACCTAGCCTACAGCAATAAACGATAATGATTAATCACGAGGCGGCTCGGGATCTCAGGTAAGAATTCCTTTCGCAGGCGCGACGCAACACGAAGGGGCACGCATGATTACCAACGTGAAAGCGAAAGGAAAACCGACTCGCTGTCGTCTCCCACAGAATCCCGTTGAGTGGCTCTTACACAATTACTGAAGCAAGATATGTCAATGAAGTCTTGTATTAATGAACTGACGAAATACTGATAGAGATACAGCGACAACATCTTGTAATGTTCTCTTGATATTATAATCGTACTACAATCATTTATAACGTAATTCGCTACAAGCCAAATGAAAAGCTAGAGATAGATAATTTGTTATTATAGTTATTAAATGGGGGAATTTAAATGGGGGAAATTAAGGGAATAAAAGAGATTCGTAATTTATTTCATTAAAGACGCGGATATTTTTCGATCTCGTTGAGATGCATCAAAGTAAAAAGCCCACGCAGTAGAAGACTACTTCAAAGGTAAACGTGAGGCTCTTCTCCGACATGTTATCATCGACCAAATGCATCGTCTCGCATTTGGTCGGATGTGTGTGCGGAAGAGACTTATCCGAGAGAACAGCTTGATGCACCGTGTAAACAATGCATATCTAAGTACACCTCTCCGAATCCATGATAATCAAAGCAAACGTCGCGACGCCACGGGTCTCTCGAGGAAAGCTGATAACACTGTGGCTTCTACCTTTCTCTTTTCTCCTTTACGCGGCTTTAAGGGGTCTTTCCGTCGAGTATATCTACCAGAATGTTTGTAACCGTCGCCAGGTCGGCTCACGATGCACTTTTATTTCGGCCATAAACGTCGCATAGGAACCGCAGTTAAATTCCTGCAGACGTCGTCTTTTCGAGAGAGAAGGAGAGAGAAGGAGATATCCTTGGAAATATAGTCCCCGAAATAAATTCGAAGGATAGTGTCGCTCGCAGACGATACGAAGGATACATGCAGCCTTCGCGATAATACTTGCAATCGACATGCATGTGCATTCCAATGTCGTGCGGCCTCGATTTAAATTCGATAATGATAGCGAGTCGACATGATTGATAAATAAGTAGATAAAGTATATCTTAAATTTTCAAGAATATTGTCTCGCGTGCCTTTCTTTAACTTTAATTCAAAATCAATTGAAAAATATCGCAGTATAACACCGCGTACATTTTATGAATGCACAATCCTCACAACGTTGAATAATAAATCACCAAATTAATTCTCTCCATTATAATTAGTTGTAATGATTAACATTAACATATTAACTGTCTTTCTCTAGTTTGTTAACTTATTCGTAACCACTAGCCTACGATAATAATATCTTGTCTCGTTACTATATATCCCGCTCGCAAATATTCTCAACGCGAAACGAGCATATATTCATATCTTCGAAATTTATTTCCGTCCTTGAAACCGATATTCCATACTGTGAGTCGACAATACGCGCGAAACGTTTCATGTCGCGCGGCGCGGCTTTATCACTTTATGGTTGCAACGAAGCGCAGCATTTCTTCGCGTTTCGAAACGAGCGGCGAACACAACGTAACCAGATTCGACGAGGAATAATCAGCTTCGCGCCAGTTACTTATGCACTTATCCGCGTGCCACCGTTTATGAACGTATATATATGCATATCTCTTGGTCGATGATAAATTTCGCTGTCCACCGGTTGCCCCCATTATCGAGATAAGATCACGAGCACGATCACAAAGTTTCTTGTATTTCGAAACATTACGAAACAGGGCGGGTTTCGTGACTTTTCTAAGAAGGTCGGAGATTGAGAGATCTGAGTTATATATTTCAGAGATTCTATCCTCTTATTCTTTTATTTCTCTATTTCAAGCTTATACCTAAAACTCTTAAAAAGAGACCGTAGTATATGGAATCTTTTTCGGGGTACCCTAATAATCGAATGAATTTCTTTCCAAATCGCTTAGACATAGATATTAAACCGTGAAAGGCTTAATATGCCTTACGAAGAGGCTCATGGGTCACTTTGGTTTCCAGCGCGTCTCATCTCGAATCGCTCTCACCTAATCCTCGGATTGGAACCGCGACGTGTGCGACTCATCGCTGCCGTTAGCCTTCGACCACCCACGAGTCACGAGAATCGCGATCAACCGATTCATCGAAATGAATCATGGCAGTGGCGAGAAAGCTGTCCTCGTCTGCATCCAGTCTGACGTCGATGGGATACTGAAGGCGAACGTGCCAGACGGGGCGATCGCGACTCGCGGATTTCACGATAACGACGGGCCTTTCGTTCGTGCCGCGCGCGCATAAGAGAAGCAATTTATACTTAATTAAGAGTAAGAGTGACCGCGAAGGGCACAGTGCCGACTTGTTGCGGCGAGGAAGCGTAGTTCTCAACCTCCATCAAAGAGAAAGACAGAGAGAGAGAGAGAGAGAGAGAGAGACCGAGTCACGAAGCGTGATGTACGTCAAATCACATGTTAAGAGACGGTCTGATTGAGTACCAGACGTACGCTCTCTTGGACCGCTTATGAATGAAATGAGTAACATAAATTAGAAGAAAAATTGTACACGATTTATTAAAATAACGATTTTCTGAAAATAAAAATTAGGATTCAAATAAAGAATCTGTCGTTAATTCTCTCAATTATTCTTTTAATTAATTTAATTTAGATTCAATTCTTTTAGAACATTTTCTAATAATAATTCTGTAACAGCTTATATATCTTTAGCAACTAGTTTTCATAATGTTATTATAGGGTTAGAATAAGAATAGAAGAGCGCTGATACAATGATAAGCTGATTCAGCTTATATAATGTTAAACAAATTAATGAATATTACACTGAAAATTATTTTATAATTCAAGGAGCGATTATGTAATCTTGCAAGAAAAGAATTGTGTCAATACGACTTCATTGAGAATAATCCGCGCAGCTGACCTCTTGGCCTTATTGTCTCACCGATTGGTTACGAAGTGTTACGTTTGACGTATGAATCATTTCTTAATCATGCAATACGAGAGCAACGCAACGAGATGCCGATAGCAGTAATAATGTAGGCGGGTGCCTTCGTAAATGGCCGCAGATTAATTTTTCTTGCTTTCAATTTCGCTCGCGACTGGTGACGGGAGCGGAGCGATGAGAAATGTGTGTGATCGAGCGCGATGGAAAGCGAAACACCGCAGTGCCACTGCATGAATAATGCGCGAATACGGCGAACATGTACTATACGGATGTGTACATATCGCGTTACGCCGCCATCCGTTTAAATGGAGCGCGACCGTCGCAAAAAATGATTGATCGAGCCTGTTGAGCGGGGACATAGACTTTTTTTATCTGATGACCTAGACGGTATCATTGGCCGGCTCGCACTCGAGATAAATGAGTTATCGATAAAGTCCGAGCAAGATTCAAAATGCCTGCATAAAGTTTCTCTTATTTTTCCGGAGATACTCGCTGCGTCTCGAAATAATCGCCTAAATCGTATGTCGCGTCGAAGGAATGTGCATCATCATGATTCGTGATGTTGAATTCGAATAGGTCTGTCTAATCAAAGCGAACGTTGCTTAGACAACGAATTTCATGACCTCGGTGGGTCTCGCCCTCTCTCTTTCTCTCTCTCTCTCTCTCTCTATCTCCGTTTCTTCGCTCCCACTTCGTTCACGGACACCCTCTCGACAGATCGTGGCAACTGCCTCGAGAGAGTTCGACGACACCGTAATCGACGGGCACCCGATAGCCGAGTTCCGACCGTGGAAAATGGAAGTACCGGCACCAAGCGTGATCGGAATGAACCCTTCGTCCCTATACGACGTCCGCCTCTTCGTGCTAACTGAAGCATTGGAGCTGCAGTTATGCGACTTGGTATGTCGAAACATTTGGAATGTAACTCAATCCTGAAACGCCCGTTCGTGAATCAATTCGATTTCTTTCGTTTTCCACGTCACATACATACACGTTTATGCGCATCATGTAAGAGGAAAGACCGGAAGTTTCGAATAAATCTCGAGAGATTATATTCGGCAATACTATTATCGTTAACTCGTAAAAAAACCGTAATTTTGAAGTTATAAACTTACGAAATTTCAAATTTATTAAAACAAAAAAAGTTTAGCTATATCCGTCGATTACATTCGTCGGTTCATGAGTAATTTGAGATCATTGTACTTCAATGATGTAAAAATTAAGAGCTCAATATTTTAAAGCAATCGCGCTTTAGAAAATGCAAAGAAACCTTTACGTTATTAGAAATTTAAAACAAATAACGACATTCAGATTTTCTTCCTTTCGTCCGCTTTCTACAATTCGCAACAGACACCCTGCCAAAAAATTTCTGAGTACGACGTCGAGAGTTCGACGACACCGAGCGATCGACACGAGGGCGATGGCCACAATGCAAGCCGACAGAATGGAAGTAACTGGATGTCACCGGGACGAACCCCTCGTTTTACGAGTTACTCGCCACCGGTCATTACGATAATTATCACTCATAGAAGAGAATTCCGTCTATTTTTAGTTACGGGCAACGAGATCAAAGATGAAAGTGCGCGGATTTTGCTTGGTACAGGAACGTCTACGATATTAATAGGCGGCTAGACGGAAAACGGCATATATCGCGCAGAGGCCGAGACTGTATTCCCCGAGACGTTGGATAGATTAATAACCGCCGGGGAACCGATGAAAGCCTGGCAGTGTACCGATTGTCGTGTACGCGTAAAGGAATTCGTCAAGGACACGCCGAGAGTGAAACCAGAAAACGAAAGTAGCCCCGTTATTTAGCACGCTATATTCTGTACGATTTACATATCGTCTGAACAAAAATTTGAATTAATCTAAATTTAATATGGTCTCCAACTATTAATTTAAAAAATAAAAATTGAATTGGCATTTATTCTAAAGTCTTTTATAACTGCAATATTTATGATTAATATTTTAATAATAAAATTCTGTCTCTCTCAATTATATATCAAATGTATATAAAATACATATAAAAAATATAATCTTTTTCTTAAAAAAAATATTTGCATATTATTAAATAATTTATATCTATTAATAATTAAACGTAAATTTAAATAATGCATACGCCAAGTTTCAAATCAATCTTTTTGATGAATGTAATTTATTATCTCCGACGTGTCTCCGAATGTATTTTATCGATTCCTTGATTCGTTTTTATTCTTTTCATTGTTGTTTCTTGGTGAAGAGCGCATGCTGAACTTCACGGCTTTATCGTTCAACCGCGTCATTTCGCCGTTTGAAAAATCTGGTCGAGCAAAGCAGCGCAGTCAGCTTTACGGCGCTGATCGAGCTTTTTTCCTTGTTCCCGTAGTAATGTGCCATGTGCGGGTGCCGTGCGGCCGTGGACCTTGATGGGCACGGGCTTGGCAACCATGGCAACCATGGGGCATGCTACGCTGCCGCGCCGCGGCCGCGGAGAAAAGACTGCTCTACGAGAGGAAAGGATGCGAATGAACATGAATGCAAAGGAGCTGGCTGGCATCGCGGCATAGTCTCGGCCGTGGTCCTTGAACCAGGGAAGCTCCCGGAGAACGAAGAGAAGCAAGTTTTATAATGAGAGAGAAAGAGGGAAGCATCTCGGATTTTTGCGGAATAAACCGTGGATCAAAGTGCAGCGGCCTTGAACTTGACGATGCGGTCCATCGAACCGAGCGGCGCGGCGGCCGCAGCGGCCAGCTCGACCAGCGGTAGCGTAATAAAAGAATACGCGCCGTGACGTACGGAGACGAACGCAGGGGATGTCACAAAGGAAGGAGAGGACTGCTCGTTCGCGTGCAGACAAAAGATTGTTCCGACGCATCGTAAACTGCACGTGCGGTTTCGGCGGTTTAGTCCGCGATTTTACTACGCGGCGTTTGTTGTCGTTTGCATCCCAGTTAAATTCGTCTGCGTCGGCGATTATAGCGACTGCCGTCATTCCGTTGGCAGGGATAAACGTTGGGATCAGAAAAGTTTCGTTGAAAATAGAAAGGATTTCCTGAGTCAACGCGGTATGATTCATCTTACGCACTGATGTCATACGCGACAATTAGAAATAACGAGATGCTCGTTGCGCGTGATGGATTGTTGCAAATAAGAACAGAGGATTTTCTCTGACAAAAATGTCGATGCTTCTGCGTTTCTTACGTTTATCAGCACGAGTACAATTTCATAACAATTTCGAGATTATAAAATCCAGAGTTCCTCAAATAAAAAACCGAGTAGACTTCTCACGATCGATGTCTAACGTTTTTTTTTCCCTGAAGGGTTGACGGAGACAGTTTATTATATCCCTACAGCTTGTCGCACAGCGTGTGGGTGTTGCAGACGTAAAAAAAAAAACGGCTCAAATTGTGGTCCTGCCTAACCGTCGAGAGGGGACGTATCGATATCCGGTCCTCGTGGATATTTCACTCCTTAGAGGTCTTTGACTGTGACTTCCACGGCTGATCGATCTGCCGCGGACTAAAGCGTCGCTTCTCGCACACGTTACGTCGAGACACACGCATACACTCGACCTTAAAATACTTGCGTTATAAATATATCGCGCTATCGTTTTCTTCGTAAGCCTCTTCGCTCTTAATAAATCTGAATACGTGTATGCGCTTGATGAAAATAAATAATGCACATTAAAAAGATGTATTTAATAATTTCGAATCTCGTTCATTAATGTGCAATTAAATTTAATTTTAAAGCAGATAAAATTTGAACTATAATTATATTTAGCCTTAGATGTCTATTTTTAAAATGCAATCTCGAAAGTTTCGTGATACAAATGCAAATGCATTATCAATTTAGCTTTTAGCCTATATAAGTCGTCGAATACTCGGCCGGTGCATTTGAAGATTGCGTGCTTGCGGAGACCTCAATTGTAGTCTGCAATACAATCAACTCTTAGACGCGTTCACGTAGTGCGCTTTTTGCGCGAGATGCACCAAGAATAACAACGAAAAAAATGACCTAAAAACCGCTCGTCTCTAATAAGCCGTGACTCATCAACCATCTATTCACTTATCTGTCTAACCCAGGGGTTTCCAGGCTGCGACCCCAAGGAAATATATCCATGCGGTCTCGAGCCACCCTCGTTGTTTCTATCGTTAAGTGCACTTAATGCGCTCCTACACACTAATAATGAGCGTCGCTGATCAATGACTAACGATAATTCGGGAAATTCCGCGGATCACTTTCACTAAAAAACGTTCTCGGCGATCGATCAATCGTGAGATGCATGTGAGATTCCATTAGTGAAAGCATAAAAAATCCAATTATTACGCAATCCCGCGCGCGCATACCGAGTGTTTGAATTGCTTGCTCAAGCAATTAACGTGACACTTGCGAGAACTCCCAATAAGCGGACACTTGATTGTGTAATAATTCGGCAAACAGAATAAGCTTAAATAATAATAGGTGATTGCTTCTCCATTTTTTCTAGAGAAAAATTCCTCGCAGTTGCTTAAACGCTATCTGATAATAGCTTTGAAAACGGTTTATTATAATTATTATTATCCGATTAATGCTTTAATTCTTTTATTTATTACCGAATCTTCATTTAATAACAAAAAATCTAAGCTTTTCAAGAATATTTATTTTAGTGGATAAAATTTTCGATACAAATAAACTTAGAGTAATAATCAACTGAAAAGCTTCATAAGAAAATGTAATACTCGAGCAAATTAATTTCAGTTAACTCTAGATATATAATTGTCGAGATTTTACACGACATTAAATCGTGATTGCTACATTAGGTATCTACGATTATCTGAAAACTTACATAACGGGTAAGACAGCGTGCTCTTTGACCTCGCGTGGAACTTGCTGGCGACTGCATATTAATTAAAGTACAGTCTATACTTTGCGGGGCGTTGAACGTTTGACTGTTCTTGTCTGTATGGATAATGCCTATGTTTATTACAATACTGATTCGTTAGCGGCAAGCGATTGTCAACGAACGAAAGCGAGAGTGTGAGTGTGAGTGTGAGTGAGAAAGAGAGAGAAAGAGAAAGAGAGAGATAAATGACGTACAATGCTTCCTGGAGCTTTAATGGATATTTAAGAAAACAAACCGACAGAATGGTATATCTCAGTTTTATTTCGCAGAATTTATTTATATTTTTCTTGCGTTAGGTTATATGATCTGCAGAGTATACATTGAAAGTGAAAAATGATTAATATAGTGAATGGCATAGAACGACATCACGTAGTCAAAATTATTTCTGTACAATCAAAAATAAACATATGTGAATAAAATAATTCCAATTATGTGCACCAATTTTAGATATCGTATTATTAATATTCTTTCATATTTTCAGAGTTTTAATCTTTAAATATCTCATACCGTGTAATAAAATAAAGATGCCTTGCATTTCTATCAAATTTCAATATTTAAATTCTACATCTATATAATACTAAAAGTTTATATTTCATCGTTGAAAAGGGTACTCGCCGTAATCTCGTGATTTACGAGAAGCATTGTTAGAGTATCATTTAACAACGGCATGATATAATTATAATCCCATAAAATAGAAATATCATGTAGTTATTAGATCGTGGCGAGGGTCATAGTTTGAGAAATTAGCGTGTTTCAATGCTTTCTCCCGCGCCTCTCCCCGATCGGTCAGTCACCCGGGCGATAGTGTAATTTTGGGGACGTCGCTTTTGCTCGATGACATCATCCCGTCCCATTCGTTAATAATCGCCCGCTCCTTGCTATGTACACACACATACATACACAGAAATAATGCCGATTCTACTCCGATGTGCCCGTCCCCTGACATCATCGTCCATCGGAGACTCCATATGCTGTGTTTGATCGGCGAACGACCAGCGGCCTTCGAAAATAGATTCGTTTTTGCGTGCCGCAACACGCCTGACACCCTCGGATATTTCCGATCCGATTTACAGCACATCGTTAAACGAGAGAGGTCTGTTTGTTCTTATTAAATACGACGGTGATGCGCACACGCCGCTCGTCTCGCGGCGTTTACGAGGAATATTAATTGAAATTTCCATACCCGCGGGAGATCTCAACGCAGATAAATGGAATAGCATTTGCAATTAATCAAACATATCGTTTTTTTGTCGGGGCGTCTTAATTAAAGTGAGTAAAACTGCAAGCGCAATTAGAAATAGTAGCTGAACGAAAAAGCGGTTTTATTTCTCATCTATCTTCTCCTGAAGCTCCACCGCCGAAGCTCTTTTTTTTATGACTGACATTTATCGATATGATATCTGGTGGTAATAACCCAGAAGATACGAATCTTTACGACAGTTAAAAATAATCAAAGGTGAATATTTATTATTCAACTCGAGAGTAGATTAACGAAAGCGCGACCTACATCAGATAATTACGGGAACAATCGCGAGATTCTAATTTTATCATGTAGCTAACCATGAAGGTACCTGATTCACATTAGCGATAGCATTGATCTAATGCGTTTAACGCGCCTTTTCTTTTTTATTATAACGTAGCATTACGTGATCGCGCTTACGAGACGCGGGCCGGAACGGGACGCCGGAAGTGAAACGAAGCGTTTCGTATTAGTTTTCGTGGACAATGCGCCATGATCGACCTACATATTCTGGGAATGGGGTAGTCGCCGAGTTATGGTGGTGACGGCGACGGACCGATATGGTGGTTAGAGCGGAAATGGTAAATTTCCTCGACAAGTTATTCCAACTACAGCACGGTCCGCGGGTGGAAGTAACGTTCTCTCCCCAGGGAAACGACTGCTTGTCAAGTTTACGGGTGACGTCATTTGTCCACCATCTGCGAGATCCGCTTCGCGAGAAAGAGAGAAAGAGTGAGAGAGAAAAAGATTTTTTTTTCATTTTAATAATTCTTCAAATAAATAATATTTTTTTCTAAATTATAATTCCGCCACTTTTAAATTTTCTATTTTAATATTTATATACTTAAACATGAGACATACGTATGAACTTGAAACTTGTTCGCCACGTGTTACAAGTGGTATCTTAAAAGTTCTTAAATAGCACATTACATGCATTAGATAATAGATGTAATTTAACTGATACAGAACCTTTTTATCTCATAAATTGCTGTCTTAAATAGCGGTACTTTGAATTGATAACAAAAATAATTATTACATCAATTACTACAAAACCTACGTTTAACAACGATGCTCGAAGCACAAGGAATAGCTAATAGCGTTTTGAAGCATAAAAAAGCAGGAAGCATCACAAAGTCATTTTGTATAATCAGTGCGCTATTAAAGGCGATCAATGTCGCTCGTGATTTATCGGTGTCATTATGTGCAGTCGAAATTAGAGAATGTCGGTACGCGTAATGACATTCTCAGTTTCGTCCATGACGATAAAATATCCATGTGACTGACTCTTAATAGCAGTGAAAGATCCGGCGAATACCGTGTGTTAGACACCTTTCGATCGTTCATTACTCGGACGTACCATGCAATTAGCATATTTAACCCCGCCACTGACCCCGCGGGATGATAATGAGATGCGTAATATATCCGTTTTTATTTGTATATTTCTCGAAGGTTGCCGTCATAACTGGAATTAGCATATCTCCTATTTTCTCGGCTTCCTTTAAACGAATAAAAGGTAATAGTCCAACAATTTTAACGATTGCAAGATCACGATAGCTAGTCATGGGAGTTTCTCACATTTGTTTTGTGTAGTTTTTGTAATCATAGAAATTGCGATTTACGAAATTATAACTTCCTATTCCGACATGTTCCAAATAAAGAAGACTAAGGCATTAAAACTTTAGTATCTCAGAATCTAGGTTTAAACTAAAACTTTGTTAAAACGGAACTTACTCAAAGCCGCTATTTTATCGGAAATGTTTTAGCTAAAAAATTATAATCCTCGATTATTATATTAATGTTACGACATCAAATCGCTCCTTTTTTCAATACAAACCAATAGTAATCTTTCTTTAAATACCTTGCGGCACCATTAAAGACCGTTGCGGAGTTGATGACAAAACTAATACAAAAGATCTCCTCTGACTTCTTTTCTTAAGCACACTAAGCCCTAAGATATCTATTTGTCAGGCGTTTCGTCCCTAGGTGAACGAGTCGAGGGTCGCGGCAGATACTCGAGGCAGCAAAGTAAGAAGACCATCTTCCTTGTTGCAACGTTCCGCCTAATAACGGTTCTCGAAGCTTGGGAGAAGCTCGGTACCGTGGCCGCTCATATTCTCGTGCCAGGAGCGGCGAAGATGCTCCTCTAATCGAGAAAGTCTGGCGGCCACGAGTTGACGGGACGGCAAGATGAAAGAAGACTGCGCGGTTCTCAATTGCGCGTATTGCCTCTAGCACTTGACCTATCGACCAAACTATGCGCAGAGCCGAATTCTAAAGGGTCCGACTACGACTGCCCTATTTCTCATCGTCTATTTTAACTCGCGGAAATCGCGGATTAAAATCATAAACTAAATTGACAAAAATGTTTATTACAGTATCGCGATATTGATCATTCTCGAAAATATTTATTTATCAAGAAAAAGATTCATATTTCAACCGAACTGCGTGCATCGATGCGAGTAATCGTAACTATAAATAGTAGTGATGAGGAGAGATGTGTTTGTCGTCTCTCATTTCATTTCAGTAGTAGCCGCTTTGATAACGTCTATCAAAATCCGAAGGGTGTCAGGTAAGCGATGAAAAGCACGTAGGATGATGATAATGCACGTAACATTATCCCGGATCTCAATTAAACTACATGATATAGAATGAATACGTGCCCGCATGGCCATCCAGTGAGAAAACTAGGCCATTTAGTTTACGCGAATCAGCTCAAGGTCTGCCAATTTGCGGCCAGTCTCGCGCGGCGGGAAATAACGAGAATTGCTATCCCTTACAATAATTGCGCGATCAAGCGACGCTCGAAGGTGCGAAGTGACACTTCAGGCGAAGATTGAACTCGTTAATTGAATTATTTTATTAGCTTTTACGTCTAATCAGTGATTACGCGAACTTTGGACAAGCGGAGACCTTTTACGGGGGAGACACGTTTGCATGTATTGAAAATAAAACGAATTTACACAAACGGATAATATACGCAAACGCGAATTGCTTGGTCATCGCAGACGTACTGACCCACTGGTAGATGACGGATCCTTTTAATCAGAATACTGAGGCTAGACTGCTGATAATCATCGTTGCATTGACGGGAAGTTTTTGTGGAAACCGGGAACTCACTGCCGAGCATCGGGTGCTAATTAAAGACAGCAGACTGCCTCGATGAGCCGCCACATGACTTTCTAATTTCCTGAGAGTAACGAGTGTTCTTCAGCGAGATGCTCACACGTCTCGATAAATGCTCAGGAAATTATATATCATATATAAATGGCTAAAAATATCTTTGTATTGTACTTAATAACATGTGAGAAAGTTTAATTTTTTTTTTTTTTTTTTTAATACAAGTATAAATTACAAGTAAGATTGGAAAGTAGAAGTTGTTTTTAACCTCCTTCCTTTTATGCTCTTCGCGTGCATAGACGATCGCTTATGAACAATATCAAAGTGATACCATTTCGCTTAATTAATCTTATACCACGCAATCTCTATCGATCTGCTCTGATCGGTGAATTTATTGCGACTGAGGTGACTCTTCAATATGCATATGAATACCTGCATCGTCTCGGGGGTATTACAAGGCCACCCAAGTGCAACGTTAATGTCAAGGCCATGAAAGGTGGACAACGATATACTGACAACGCAAGAATAGTTTATAGTTTCGAACGCGATGATTTCTGCACGGTAATTAACTCTGTCGACGCGCGAACAGTCGATGATTTGCAATTTGCAGCAATTTAAAGCGATTCTAATCGAATTCTATCTTGGCGCGAAGTCGATCTCTGCACCGTCCTTAATAGCCTATATAGTTACGAGCCATAAATATTACTTGCGGCTGGTTTCGCCAACGCCGCTTAACTTTAACCTCAGCTTAATTGATTCTTAACAAAGTCTCTGTGTAGAACTAAAATTATCAAGAGAAGAAATTAATTGAACTGTGATTAAAGAGAAATGGCGACATGGCAAAATCTTAATCACTCGTTTATCTAAAATTAAATGTCGTTAGTAAATCTTTCTTTTTTAGATAGATAGATTTTAGATCAGAGATTTGCCATAAAATATGTACACTGTATCTCTAATTAAGTTATATTCGCTGGATTGCATTACGAAAATAACGTAACGATAACGAACGTCGTTCGCGCTCGCCATTGCGAGATAATTTTATCCGTTAACCGTATTAGACCTATGCCTATTTATTCTCATCTATATCAGTCCCATACATACATACGCGTAGATGATTGTAACGAGAACCCGAGGCGCCGAAGACATTCCGATTAATTATAATTGCCTTTCCCCCATCGATCTTCACCTTACGCGATAATGCCCCTCGATTTCTCTTAACGGGGCCAGACATAATGAATAATTGTTTTCTCCAGTACATATCCAATCCCAGGATTGTCAAAACAATACACGTATACGCTGTGCGATATCGTTCCGAGTCTATTCGTAGAGTTCCCCGTCCGCTGCTGGGGGAATTAATAGATCTTACACATACCGCTAGCGCCAGTTCTCTCGCGTTCATATCGGCAAAAGCCCTCTCGTACCGCGAGATCGTTGTGTCTGTTCCGCGAATGGTACAACTCTGCGGTGATGACGGAGTACATTACGGCACCTACACGATACCAAGACGATTCAAACTCATGTCGTTAAACTCTGAATGAATCTGCCGCATTCGTGCGCTGCATACATCAGTACCGCCTTTAGAAAAGCGAATTCTTTTGACACTTCGAATGCACATGCCGATGGGGTTCTGAAATACATTTTGGGAAGATTTCCATAACTATCTCGATGCAATGTGTCTCGAAAAAAGCATAGATATAATCAACTTCAAATACTGCAGATTAAAATATTATATGTGTGCAGACGTTAAAATGAACATAACATTTGGCGACTGTCAGAAAAGTTTTAGTGAAATTAAAGTTCAAAGTTTGATCATGAATTTCATATCCCAAACGAAATAAAATGACTCAGCTATTTCAAATCTTTTTTACTTTGTTTCGTTATTACTACTGTTACTTGATATCTCTTCATTCAAGACGAGAAATCTGAAATCCCCGCTGATTACTTCGTCCGCGTCAATTCATCTCATTGTTACGACACCACCGACGTATTCTTAGGTACTCGTAAAGCGCGAACCACTCAGACAGGGATTCGCTTGTGCTTTATCTCCCGGGCGGTCGCGGTCGGTCCGCGGATGTTTCTCGACAAATAAAAAAACACACGCGGGTGATGGTACATCGCGCGTATGGTAATTATCGCGTATTACTACACGCCCTGATAAGACTCGCGCAATCTCGTGTCGTTAAACCCTCAATGAATCGAGTGCATTCAGGGAAACTAGGCTGAGTTCGTGCTCGACATCGCGAACTTCCGAATGAGTGTCGAACCTCGCTTTATCGGCCACGATTTGACCTCCACGCAAATCACTCGCTCAGACTGTATCGAAGTGGCGTGTATTATCGGAAATGACTTGACGATAAATCAGTTGCGAATTTAGTCAGTTATCCCCTGGTGACCTATTTTTGTTACGCACAACTCTCTTAAGCTTTACATAAGTAAAAAGGATTTATATAAGTAATAATAAATATTCAATCATCAACATTTATACATTGTTAAAAGAAATTATTCACATACCTTTTCAAAATAATGAAAGTTTTGTCATGTAAAGTATTCTCAGCTCTGACGATAATATATGCTAAAATGCTTAATATTTTGCTATTAAATACAATAAAGATACGATAAAGATGCAATCTAACAAATGATTTCTTAATATTGGAACATGCATCATATTGATCGTTTGTATAAAAGGAGATGATTTTCAACAATATTGTAAACGCTATTTGATACGTGTTTCGACATAAATTGCAAATATTACTCTGTAAAACTCGGAACGAGTTTATTCGTGTCAAACAAACAATTCTACGATATTATTGATATGTTACGGATAGTTTACGAAGCGCATTGCATGTATCAGTCACTAATCAATTTTACTGTTACGAGTCGATCCATGCGAATAACAAATATTGCGGTGTAGAGGGAAATTGATTCAAATTGCAACGTGCTCGGGGCGATAACTCGTTTGCTAGGAATTTCTGATGCAACAATCGCGGGATGGAAAGTGAAACGCTAATAATTGGCGGTATTCGTTGCGCCTCGCCGCTGAGAATGCGACTTCTCGAAAGCCCCTACGGGTCATCGTGATTCAACCTCACGTCTTTAAACCTTCAATGGATCCGTTACATTCGAAGAAGTCTACGGATGTCTACGCATGTAAAAAGAACTTCCTCCTTCGTCTCTAGCTTCGATTCAAAGTGTTAATTGGAGAGACGTTTAATGCGCTGTCTTTAACCACTTGTCAATCTATCAAAAACTTGAAGAAATTAATTCTGATGTCGCGAAAATAAATTCTATCTTAAAAAAAGATCTAATTTCTTTTAATTAAATGTAAAAATTAAATTTTATATATTAATTTTTAATTCAATTTCATATAGCCTAAAATTAAATTTTTTCGTCTTTGAGATTAATCACTTCGATGTTTTAAAGCAATATCACATTTCAACGCTATGATTCCATCGCAATAAATATTCCAATAGACTTCTCTCTCGAGTAAACAGTTCGCAGGTAATATCGTACTATAAGTGGTCCACGCGTCGGTATGTCATTAAACTTGGAACTAATCCACCACGCTTAGAGAAATTCCGGAGCATCTGAGCGTAAATCGTAGACGCGGACGCGGGAGCTCAGCGTCGCATCAGCGGCGCGCGCTATCTGCTTACGCGTTCGGTGTAATTAGAATGAAAACGCGGGATTTGAATGCTCGATGAGGCTTGAAGAGCAGCGAAGAGCAGCGAAGAGGAGAGAAAGGGCGAGAGACGTGTCATTAGTAGTCCGACGGCTTCGCCGGTGACTGGCATTCCGTCCTCTGGCCGCGACGTGCCCTCTTCCACCTCGTCGTCTTTTCTTCTCCTCTCCGTTCCCTCCTACTTCGTTTCCAGCTTTTACGTGCCGTGAATCGGGGTCCCACGAGCGTGGCCTATTCTCCACGCGACGCGTACACAGCGGGACAATCGTTACGGGCGTTTGTTGTACGCGACGCGTCCCGCTGTGACGCGAGGCATATAATTATAATATGCTGTCATCTCGAGAGCGCAATCGCTGACAATATCGATTCGATGGCCCATTCTTGTCGAATGTGTACAGACCTAATATCTTGAATACCAGGACCAACCCTTATTGAAGAGCAATTTGAATTGAATCTTTGTCACGAAAAAAAGGATAAATTAATCCTACTTTTGAAAAATGATCTTCAAAATCTCATTAAAATAAGTAAATGGAAGTCAAATTTCTATATACCGTTTTTCATACTGTAAATAATTACGAACTACTTGTTCGTACTTTTAATATTGAGTTTTATGTTAATACACGTATTGCTAGGATGTTGTTGTCAAAGAATTTGAAGTTCAAGTAATTAAAAATCGCGCTGTTATTACATTTAATGAACAATGTGCAATGGTTATTATGGTATTAACGTAGTCGTTAGTTCATTTAGAAGCTATTTGTTTATCGTTGTATCATCATCCCGCTAATCGCATTATTGAAATTAATAACATTTACGCCCAAGTGTATTAAATTACATTCATGTAATTTAATACTTGTAATGTTCCATTTATTTAAACACGCACAAGTATTTCTTTATTATATTAGTCCTATTTATATTCATAATAAAACATATCTTTTGTTTCAATGTCATCTTACTCCAATTTATTCAAGCTTCGGGCGGAAACGAAAAGAAATTTGAAACCCAATTAAAATTTCACGCGTAAGACATAAGAATCAATAAGCTGCTGCATTCATTGAAACAATGTAGCCAATTTTAATAATGGGTCAAATCACAATTCTGCCGCTGTCGTAGATCCTCGCGCTTTCGTTCTTTCATTCGTACGAGATTACGTAGCGAGGCGAGAGAAAAATTGGATATACCTCTCGTAGCGCCGGAAACGCGCGACCGGATGGATGATCGATTATCGAATCATTCTATTGCGCTATCACGACCGTAAAGGTTTCGTCTGTTCGACTGGTAACGGTACCGTGCTGCTATTCACGACTCGAAACGTTGCGTGGGTTGCGTGCTCATTATCGAGTAGCTCGTTATCCGCCGTCGTGGCAAAAGGGTTCACGAAGGGATATAATTTATCGAATCGTTACACTATCGAGCTTCCCTACAAAGGAAAAACGCGAGAAATTCCCAAAAATTCAGAAATCAAGACGCCCCCGAGAATTTCTCGCACCAACGCGAACACATGTAACAAGGATCGGATTACTGAAAACTGACACGCGTAATTGTATATTGCCCTGCCGAAAATATCTTCCGGCTCGCGAGGAAATCGCGTAACTAGTATTTCGGGATCGCAAATGTAACTCATGTACGCTCTATAAATAAGTTTTAGACATAATCGGGTATGGGTAATCGAACATAATATTTATGGCTGTTTCAGTAACAGTATATAAATCTAAAAAAAAAACTAATGCTCATATGTGTCTCATACAAGAAACCATGACTCGTGATAATCCTCAAGTGTTCTGCATATGAAATATATAAACGGAGTATTAAGATGCTCAAGACGCTCGAGCGAGCTATAGAAAACATGTAGGAGCAGAGACCGGGAGAGCGTTTGTCGATCGAGGGACCGATGATTTCGACACAATTTCCATCTCGTAGAAAGCAAACCAGACCAGACCGCAGACGGAGTATTCTCTATATTGGATACGGTGACCGGAAAGTGTACCGAAATAAAACCTGCATCACCCTTTCGCATTAGCCGTTAGCCAATCCCTATTTATAAGATATTATGCCCGTCGAAGCGCACACACATGTCCACTGCCTCGGAAGAAAGATAGAAATGAAGAAGGAAAGAGGACAAGAAAGAGATCGTCACGCACATATGCCTAACACGCGTAAAACGCGCGCACGTCGATGGTTTAACGTGGCACGCACATCGACGGCGTGTTACGCGACTAAAAATATCCTCAGAAACCATCTAGATAAGTCTCCAAGACCCGAAGCGGGTCGGGCCTGGTAGGCGGTTTATTAATGGACTCGAATCGACCAGAAATCAAAATTATTGTGGGCGTGCACGGTGGTCGGCACGCACCACATCGCCAGAAACCACCCGGACGCAGCCCAGTCGGAAGCTCCGGCGCAAAATGTCCGGCATACGCTGACACGTAACAAAAATATAGCTCCTCTTATTCCTATACATTTCTAACGCGAGCAATATTTCAGATTATTTTCTTTCAGTAATAAGTAAATAAGCCTCGGTTTATTTTATGGACTCTCCTACAATTCCCAGGAAGCAATTACTTTCAAGTCCGGTCATTATACCATTCACACATCTTTCCAACTATGACACGCGCGACGTTGTTGTTATCCAATTTCCGTGTTACCTTTACATGTCCGGATCTCGATAATTTTCCCAACAGTCATAAATTTTCTTCTGCGTGATTACACGTAATATTCACGCGAATATGTAAAACTGACTGTATCGGTAAGAAAAATTGAATTAAAACAGAAGTGGAACATGAAATATATAATCCAGAAGAAAAATCGCAATGGAAATGTAGAATATAGGAATAGAAAAATCGGAAAAGGAAAAAAATCAGATTTCTATGACACACTTTTGCTTGTTGCTCGATAAACCGGCGATAGCCTCAGCATGCGAGGCAAACATTTTGTTGTTGCGCTTATCAGCTCATAAAGCGATTCATTACGAGGTCTATGAAACGCGAAATGCCAGACGAATTGCAAACATTTCTTGTTTGTCACGATGATTCTTTATTAGATGCCTGCTCGAAGACGATTGATCTCGTTTAACATTTGTATAATCTCCCGCGTAGCCTTGGTTCCTCTCGCGAATAAACCGAATGCTAATAAATTCAATGCCGGAGAGACCTTTCAGCGGGTCCAACCTATTAAAATTCCCGGACGACAGCTGGACGGGAACCTGATGGTTCCTTAAGTCTGGTCCTAAGCCACATTTAAAACGTTCGCACGGTCGCAGCTAGCAAAATGTGTGCTTCGTGTTATTTCAGAGAAAAACCATTTACCTATTGCAAAAATATTCATAATCGTATGTTTGTGAGTCACGGACTAAAAAATAATCTATTGCTCCAATTAGAATTACGTAGATATAAATTAAGCTTTACGTTCGTTAATTTTTACAAAGCTGCGTGCTGCCGCTCAACTGAAGTAGATAACTTTCCAGACATATTTGTCGAGCGATATTGGCTCCGTTAAGAAAATATGACGAAATTGTACATTAGAAGCGCCTGAAAAGATCTTAGTAAATTTACTCTCTTTCTCTAACGGGTGAATTACGCAAACTGCGGAAACGTTCGCTTCTCCTTGCGCAGTTTCGTCGATCGAACAGCATGAAACGCGTGAATGCTGCTTGCACAAAGTCACGACTGTTTTATTTCTCTTCCTTACTCTCCCTTTCTCTCTCTCTTTCTACGCAGGAGATACGGACAAAATGCCTGCGAAGAAAAGATATTTACACGGCTGCCGCATCGAGGCCGAGGCTTGATGTCTCTCACTCGCAGCTGTGCAAATCGCTACCATAGGAATGCGTATGTAAATGAGACGTATTAGGGAAAACAACGGGAAAAGGGCGAGGGAGAGAAATCTCTATCCTCTCGCCACGATGATTTTGCACGGTCTCGTTTTCTCGGATCACGCCGGCCGGCGAGAAATCACGAGCCACGAACGCGGGCTCGGCCTAAATACGAAACGGGAACGCCGGAATCGTGTCTCCCTCGTTCTCCGCGGTTTTGCTCGGAATAAACGAGAGTCGGACACAAATGTTGGACCGTCTTGTTTCGATTCTGAGGCTTGCACATTCGCAAGAGCACCTATGGAATGTGACGCGTGAAACAGATGTTACGAATCCAACATATTAATCACCTTGAGCGTCTTTAGAGAATATTTCTCTTCAGTTCTATAAAAACTGTAGAAATGTTCATAACAAATAATAAAAATCTGAGATTATTATAGAATATCGGCCATTTAAATTTAAATTTTGTAAAAATCGATCTCCGACGTTTGAAATAGTTTATTTCACCAAGCTTGGACACAAATCTGTATATTGTCTAAATAAGTATTTTAAATTTCACGATTCGCGAGCATGCCGAGACGATTTTTTTTTCGTTAAATATTTTTCCAACAAGATCAGTTTACACAAAAAATATACGCCGAGTGCAAAGATCAAAATACGAATCAGCAGGCGTCGATGGCGCTAAACAGCGCGAAACTCGATGCTGTTATAAATATTCCGCGGATAGATTACGTAATGCAGAAGGTTTCATAATAACGCGCTATCAGTCGTGCTTGTGCGAGAAGTCAAAGGCGGCGTGGCGGAAAAATTATGCTTCAAAAATGTTTCGACACAGGATGTCCTTCGTAACGAGCTTCCTCGTCTCGGTAATTTGGCGGCCAGCGACCACGGCATTAATCGCGGATTAATTATGCGCTAATTTTACCAGTAAACATCGGCATGCTTGAAAGCTCGCAAGATACTACTCTCAGACGACTCCCGCGCGATAAGGATTCTTATGTAAATACGTTAACGGCTTTATCGCGTTTCCACTCCGGCGAGGGGAAAAAATGCCGAGTGCCTTGCATTCGAGTCGTCGAGGAATGAGGGATTAAACGCGACGATATAACAAAACGCTCGTTATGCAACGCGAAAGAAGCGATCTTACTTGAGCAACCGTAATTCGAATACTGATAATCGCATTCCCTGGATTTTCCTACGCGTTACCGAGTTGAGCAAGTGCACGTGCACATTATTATCGCACACACCTGGGCGTTGGAATTACAAATAATACCCGAGTTATTAATTAATGTGCCATTTCGCGTTAAGTGAGTTATTAAATTGACGTTTCGAAAGTGAACCTATTCGCCCGACTATCATTAGTTATTAGGATTAGTTGTCATTTCCGTATCTCTTTTTTGTAGTCATGTAGTCGATGATGTAATTCACTAGAGGTGATTGTAGCGAGAGATAAATTCTATCTATGAATTTCTCGTATTTTTCTACGGAATGAAGAAGCAAATGTACATCGATGAATATATTGCTATCCATAAATTTGCAAATGAGGATTGATTACGTTGAGATCATCAAAGAAGTGGGATTTATTTGATGTTCCTCTTCGCGTAAATATGCCACAGGGATATGAGAAATTTATGGCGCGGTTACATGGGAGATGGGATCTAGAGAGACCCGAAGTTTAAAGGCCAGCTGTCCTCTATGCTGACTAGACCGACAAACTTATGGACAGTAACAGTCCGGCTGACTCGAGTATCGCATTTCCTCACGAATGGCCGATTCAGGTATATGGCGATTAATGCTCTCTCCAGGAAAACTCCGGAAAAGCGGAAGAGAGGAAGATGACTAAGGTACCCACGAACAGAAACACTTTTTCTCATGCGGGTTGACCTCCCACACAGCGGGAGGATTCCCTCCTCCTCTCGGCTATATCAAGCTCAATTACTTAATTAACGGGCTAAACTTGCGTACATGTGACGTAATCTTGGATAAATATATTTGTACAACACGTGCATTCGCTCGAAAAAAAACGCGTACGAGGCGCACCCACTGTCGGAAAAATACTACAAATATAAATATATAATGAGCTGCGTAAGACACTAGGTATGAGTTATCGCATCCAATAATTATTCCGCGATTAGATAAAAATATATAAGAGGTTTTAAACTCTGTACATATCTCTGAAAATAGAATATTTTGCAAATTTATACGGCTATATATATTACGTAAGATGAATGATTTCCAAATCCCTAAAATTTCTAAAAACTTTATTTGTATTCACGAATTGAAGTTTAATAAATTCAAACCTCGGCGTTTAAATGCCAAGGATAATCAAGAGAAGTATCGCATTAAAATTTTATCGCTATGATATAAAAATAATATACTACAAGAAGATTCTATTAAAGATAAACGCGCTTCTCGCTATCGGAAGATAGCTAACAAGATCGTAGACATATATATCCATATATAAGAATGAAACGATAAATTGATGACAATGTATGCCAGGAATGGAGTCACGCTGTTCAACAAATTCTCTCGCTCGTTCATAGGCGTCGACAAGCAACACGGAGCTTAACCGCGCTGTTGCCTCGTCATTGCTATCGAAGCTCATTTATATTGACCCTTAAATTTCTCCACGGATCGGTGGCGCAGCGGAAGGAGAGTAACGAGTGATTCAAGGAGAAACGACGAGGATCCTTGTAGCCTGCCTATCTGGTTGCACAACCGCTTGATACACGACGCGTGTTCGCGTATCGTACGCATGTTTTATCTTGTGCAACCGGCTTTTCCTCTTTACCCCGTGATTTGGCATTTTAAAAAACTGAGTTGCCTCGTTGCGAAAGGGAGAACCGTTATCGTCCGCAACCTTCGACATGCATAAATGGATTTATAATTTATGAATCAAATTTATATTAAATTTCTTAAAATCCGAGAGAGTTAAATTTCTAATTTTCTTCGTTCGTCAAAGTTTGACTGAAAAGAAATCTTACGAAATTTTTATTATTTCTTCAATCAACGAAAATTAGGCTAAAAGTAAGAAATTTTTCAATTTGTTGACAGTCAGTTGTCGCCTTTTTCAGTATAAAGGATAATAATTTATCACATGTCGCGAATTTTTTAAATCTAACCCGCTGGCGGCCGTGTCGCCAGTTTGGCCTTAAAGGCACCTAGCTTTTGTTTTTGTCCCACAAACTAATGTGGGTCGCACATAATGACAAACCAGAGCGGCTAAATTTCGCAAAGCGACTGCGACCGCGAGCATAATTCGCGGACGATAATGTCCGTCATCGGGACCGGCTGCACCCAAATTATCACACTGGCGTTTGTCTCATATATCACCGCTATCGAATCACCAATTCAAATTCGTGCCAGTCCTTGACGACCCGACCGCGTCGCGACGCTTTACTTCGTCAGTCTTACTGTTGTATATTATCAGTTCCGTATCTCTCGTACATTGAACTCAGATGTTTCATGGCTCTTGGCGCCATTCTAACATAGTACATGGTCCTGCGGAAGGTTTTCATAGAGAGATATCGATTTATAACCGGTCTAAAAAATTTTTGGACATTACTGTCATAAAACAAATTATATTTCCTCCTGATAATTTGTGGAAAAAAAGAAAACTAATATGTAATTATTAGACTAAATAGATGCAATTAATTTTATCTAGTTAAAATAATATTATTGTGATTGTTTTTAATTAAACATTTTTTAATTATACTTTGCTCATTCTTTAACAAGCAATTAAAAATGTTTAAATTATCACAATTTTGTTTTTTTTTATTTTTATTTATTAAAAGAACGATACAATCACTGAACGATATTTTATTATTACTACTTCAATTCAATTAGTATAACTTTTAAACATTATTAATTATTTCATTATCAATTCAATTACGCCCATGCATTTTTAGATAAAAATTTTCAATAGCAACAAAATAAAAAAATGATAAAAAAATAGTCACAAGTGATTTACTTTTTTAGCTACTTCGTGCTAGGTCGTTCAAGGATTAATAACGAAGGACAGGCAGTACGTATTCCGGTTATTCTCTAATCCCTAATTCGTCTAAAAGTTCGGACAGGCTCTTCACGATCGCAGTCACGCACGAAACGAGTCTGTGGCGGTGGTCCGTTCGCCGGGATAAGAAAGGAAGCCGCTCCTATTATTATAAAAAGAAATAAAACGGACGAGAACGTCAGATATACCTACGCGCCATGGAGAGAAGAGACCGCGAAGGGCATTCCTACGAGCAACGAGCATTTTCCAGAAAGCTGTGAATGTCGAACTTCTCGCTATCGACCGGCCATCGGCCGAGCCGCTTCGACCATCTGCCTGTCTTGGATCCTTCTCTCCTACCTGAACCACGCGTTCACCTGGCC
>VBVR01000670.1:0-43754 GCA_011638315.1 Tetramorium parvispinum | reverse complement strand
CTCTCTCTCTCTCCCTCCCATCTTCCTTTTCGTTCCATGCGTATTAAATGTAGATAAAATATAATAATTTTTTAATAAATTTATAAATGAATCTGTATGCGTTGTTAAAGAGCCCCTTTCTATATTAATGGATACAGAACTGAGCCTCATTTGACGCGCATGCGCGAGAAAACCCGGCCCGTCTAGAAAATTTCTCGAGTCTCTAGAGATTCTCTATCCCGCAGCCAATCGCTACGTCCGACAATGTCGTTTTCGGATGCATGTAACATCAGCCTAACAACACTGCTGAGGGATTAATCAGGATTAATTTTCTTGCACGTGTGGCGTGTTCATGGCTTGTCTATTTTACATATTGGCTTGTAATTTTTTGTATATTAGATATTAAATATTAAACACGTCATAATGGTTGTAATAGGTAAAAAGAAAGTAAGTAAATTTTTTTAAATTTAATTATTTTATGACTATCTCATTTTGATTAGACGAGGTTATGTTAAAATCTCGAAACTCAATGCACATTCTTGTAGATTAAAATCGGTATCTTTGACATTTACAGTATCAAAGTGGCGAGGGAGCGCAATTTATGACGAGGAGAGCTGCCCTCAGGAAGTTACAATTGACGTTGAATGATTTTCGTAAGTTATGCATATTGAAAGGCATATATCCAAGGGAGCCACGCAACCGCAAAAGAGCGCAAAAGGGTGAACCCGGTATTAAAACCTTGTATCACAAGAAGGATATTCAGTTTTTGATGCACGAACCGATCATATGGAAATTAAGAGAGTATAAGGTATAACACATGATTGGAATCAAATGTTTACCGTATCATGCTTTATAATTATCAGATAGCTTAATAAGCATATGTTTTCAGATATTTAATAGAAAAATTGGACGTGCGAAGGCAATGAGAGATTTTGCCAAAGTAAAAAGATATTTGAGCAACCATCCTACATTAAAGATTGATCATATAGTCAAAGAGCGATATCCAACGTTCATAGATGCCGTGCGTGATTTAGATGATTGTCTGACTCTTTGCTTTTTATTCAGTACATTTCCGTCATTGGTTCATATACCAAGAGATCAGTCGTTATTGTGTAGAAAATTAACGATGGAATTCCTTCATGCCGTTATTGCTGCCAAAGCGTTGCGTAAAGTATTCATATCCATCAAAGGCTACTATTATCAGGCAGACATAAAAGGACAAACGATAACGTGGATAGTGCCGCACCACTTTTGTTTCGAACCTCAAGCAAAGAATGAGGTTGATTTTAAGGTTATGTCTACGTTTGTAGAATTCTATATCGTGATGCTTGGTTTTGTGAATTATAGACTGTATCATACTTTGAATTTACATTATCCTCCTAAATTGACAAATTCTGGTAAGTGAAAATACTTATTAATGCCAATCATCAATATATACATTTTAAATGTGTGAAACTTAATTATAAAATTATTCTGTTGTACAGGAAATGTTGAAAAAACCTTTGTTGATGAAGAAACATATGTCTCGGAAAGAATAAGTACATTAAATGTTTCGTTAGTTAATTTAGATTCTTCAGTACCAGCAGTTGAAGATGACAATATTGAAATAGATCAATTTTCAAATGTAAATCCTAAGTGCTAACTAATTTTATATTTGGTATATCAATTATATAGATAAAATCTGAATATATTGATTATGCTTTTTAGGAGACAGATTCTACCAAGATCGAAGCTGCTAATGCAGAAGCTGAAAAAATACGAAAACTGAAAAATTTGTTTAAAGACGTGAAAGTTTTTATTAATAGAGAAGTTCCCAGGGAACCACTAGTATTTATTTTACGGTGCTTTGGCGCAGAAGTATCTTGGGATAAGTTACTTTTTGTTGGAGCCACTTTTGATGAAAATGATGAAACAATAACTCATCAGATTGTAGATAGACCAAGCATGAATAAACAATATATATCAAGGTATCGTATCTGTTTTAAATCTAATTTATTTTGTTTAATATTTTCATACATACAGAGTGTAACAGTCAACTACTTTTGGAAAGCTGTCATTTTTTAATTACTTGACCGATATATGTATACATATACATATATAAATTTATATAAAACAATTCTGAATTCTTAATAGATTGTTTTTTCTTTTTTTTAGATATTATGTTCAACCACAATGGATATTTGATAGTGTAAACGCGAGGGAATTGTTGCCTGTAGAAAAATACTTAATGGGTACTATACTTCCACCTCATCTTTCACCATTTACAGAAGGTCGGCAAGATCAAACATATATTCCTCCAGAAGAGCGCGCTCTCATGGACCCTGATTATAAATTAAACAATCGTAAGTTTTTGAGTTTAGATAAGTATATAGAAATTAAAAAAAATTCTATCTAATCTATATTTGATTTATATTTGTTTAGTAGAAGCAGATTCAGATGAAGAGGAAGAAGATGTTGATGATGAGAATGAGAATGAAGAAGAGAAAATTGAAGCTGAGAACGATTTGAGTTCAGGAAGCGATCAGGAAGACGAAGAAGAAGACGACGATAATATACAGATCGCTGAAAATAAAGAGGATATGAAGAAACAAGCTCAATTACAAAAGGTTTTATTACAGTTTTTTATAACTATAGTTCTTGAAATAATGTAGAAAAAAATTGATCTTTGCTATCAATATTTATAAATTCGCAGAAAAAGATGAAAGTACAGACTGGTGAGATCGTAAAGGAAAATTCATGGGAGAAGGATCGACTAGAGAAACAGGAGTACCGTCTCAGAGAGAAGATGATTAAGAAGAAACACCGCAAATTGTATAAGAGTATGATGAAAGGTCGACAAGAAAGAGCTAAAGAAATTTGGCTCTTGCGAAAAAAGAGGCGCATCCACGATACTAAGGAGAAAGAGAAGAGAAAAGAGCAAAAGAAAGCAAATCGAAATAAATCTATCAATTAAATAACAATGGATTATTTGAATGCAAAATAAATAATTCTTTGTATCCCACTTCCCATTTGATAACAAGAATAACAAAATAAGAAATGTTATAATGTATATAAATGTATGTAGAATTCATCTAGAACATATGTTAATATGTTACGATTATCTCATGTAATAGCTGCAAAATTATATTAAATTTTTTCATTTGAGTAGACGTTGTTTTTACGTATATCCTCTCTTTTACATATAAATCAGCTATAATATATTCTGCATATTTAGTATAATATATTGCAGGATGCGAAGCGAGATTGGCCTCTCTGCCAATCAATAGATACAGTTATGTGTAATGGCAGATGCTTTTTATCTAGTCCTCCCACCGGAAGCCCACGCATTTGACGATCCTGGTCTTTTTCAGCGAAGGACTCTGAAGGCCAGTCCACCCACGCACGTTGGCCCACGCAAAACTTTCTACGTGCACGAGTCAGATCGCCACTTACATGCATGCACGACCATGGAGATCGGTGAAATTTGAAATCATCGATATTATAAACTTGTTAAATCATTTAAATGATTTAAGACTTTATTTTTTTTCTAATGTATTAGCTCTCAGATTTACGGATACGCTGCAAGCCAGACTTAACTAAGGTATTTTCTTCTTTAATGCCATTAATTTTTTTTGGCAATTACATCTCGCAATAGTTTCCCATTGCGCCATGTCTATAAAAATTCCTTCGCGTCTCGCTGATCTCCCACGAACGCGGTAGAGGTCGTACGTTGATCTTGAGGAACTGCACAGTAAATGCAGAATAGAAGAGTGCTTTATAATAGAACACGTTTCTCTTATTAGGTTGCCGATACCATCGCGCCTGCGATCGTCCCCGTGACTTTCGCTAGGTGAATCTAAGCGAACTAGAATCGAAGGACAGAGTCATTTGATAGCGGATACGTTATTGCCAGTGCATCCGACCGCACTCCGCGTACCAGCCGCGCATCACCTTGAATCGAGGCGTGACGCCGCGAGTGGGATGCAACTGAAACGTGTTTCTGGAGCTGCATACTTCTACATAACAAATTTCTATTTTTACGTTTATTAATAACCAAGAGTACATCCTCTAAGATATTCGAAAGTCGAAGCTCGCTGTAAATTTAATTGTTAATCAACAATTCGAAAGTAATTATTCCAGATAGGAATGTATGAAAAAAAATTTTAGCATTATTTTAATTTTAAAATGTAATGTAAAATATAATATATATTGTGTAATAATTAGTTCAAATCTAATTTTTAAAATTATTGATTCTAAATTTAACTATTGCAACATACAGCCGTCTTTAAAAAATTAGCAAAAGATCTGTGTTTTACGGAATCATCTTATGACACTTGTATTTATTACAAACGTTTCTTATCTGGGTACTTGAGCGCACGATGCTTTAATTTCGAGAATTATAATTAATCGTAGATAATGAATCGGGAACATTTTTTTAATCGATTTAATTGACCTAATCGAACATCGAACCAGTTTTCTACTCGATCATTTCCTTTCTCGTCTCATTTCTTAATTCTCGCATACAATTGACAATGTCGCAAGTACGAGAAGCTTTTTTTGGCCAACTATATTTAGCTCCGCGAAAGTAAGGATCGGATTCATCGTTGATTCGTCATTGCAATTTTCACCGCGCACCGATCAGCGCGCGATATAAGCTTCTTTCAACTTTCGGATGCCAGGCACGTCCTCTTCGCGCGACCTGTCGCCTGCAAGCCGCTCGACGCGCTTCTACAGTCTCCTGGAATCCCCTCGAGCTCGTTCCCAACATTCTTAGTTCAATCTTCAATCCGCAATATAATTCTTACGTATTCTGATACAGATCAGTCCGGATGAGCGACACTCGACGTTGTTTATTCATAAGCTTCTCTGGATCGCGTAGAGAATGCTAAGAAATTCCGTGCCGCGCGTCGTCGCTTGAATCTCCGGGACATCACTTTAACGCATCTTCATTTTAATCCGAGAGGAAAAAGATGAGCGCGATAGAGTGATTAAATTATTTTAATTCCGACCGCAAATTCCTCATGCTTGTCCGGCATGCGCGTGTATTCTCGCAACGTAATGAATTACGTCGGCACGGACGGCAGCTCTGGATGGAAACGCCTCGGCCGAGAGAGAAAAACATCGCGAGCCGGTCGCATCGATTTCTTCGGCTATTTGCAATGGTGACTGAACCGATGTTCGCCGTCGCGACGGCGAGGGACCAACATGGGAGAACGAGCGCGCGAGCGTTCGTGTGCGTGCGTACGCGCGCGTATGCGTGTGGTACATTGGGCGCTTACGTCATTCTCGCTATTCCTGTTCCAACACTTCCAACCCATCTCCGTCCGGCATATCCTGAAACACCGTTGCCCTTAGAAACCTGCGCGCGAGGATCTTGGAAGAGACCCCTAATCACGTTGTCTCCTTGGTCCTTCGCACTCTTTCTCTTTTCTCGAGTCCTCCGAGTGACCTTGACGCTCCGCTATTTGTTATCCGCAAATCGCGACCCCGGCGCCGCGCGGCGACGCCCATATTGTCCTTTTGCGCGAAACCGACGCGACTCGAATAAATATCCTGCTCCATTAGGCAGGACGGGTTAATTTAATTATCACGATTCAAACTTGCCTCAACCTGCTTCAATTTAACACATCAAGAAATTACATTCTTTCAATATTCTGTTAGTTCTACACACAGAAAGATGTATACTACCTAGAGTAAATGTACTTGTTCTAAATATTTAGTAAGTTTATACATATATATCCGCAAATCTATCATAAAGTCATCATAAGCATCACATTTATTTAAAATTATTTAAAATTATTCTGGACTTGTGTTAAACAAAATAAAATAAAATAAGAAATTGCTTTTCTCATATGTAGAATGATATTGTTCTGTGTGTACGATTATTTTACATTTGTATTTTCCCAAGAAATTACATGTTTTATCGCACTACATAAAAAGTCGAAAGTTATCTAGATATATTTCTAAATTGCTCTACAAATTATTTTTGTTTCTCATATTTTTTTTTATAAATCGTCTCCGTTTCTTATTTTATTTCTACAGAGAAAATAGTTGTTATTGTACAGACATTCTAGAATAAACTCTTTATTCTTTCTCTTCTTCTCTTTCTTTATAAAAGAAAGGTTTTATTTGCGGAATTTGCGTTTTCTGTGAGAAGGAAATGTTTCTTGGAAATTTATTACGGTCGTCAATGACCGTCTTTGGGACATTTTTCTTTGAAATGAAAATATCTACCAATACTCGATTTGGCGCGAGATGTGGAGAACAGCGTGGGACGCGCACGGACATTCGACTGCCCACGTAGCCTACCATACCCGACTTGCGAAATGTCGGGAGTCTCAAAAATTCTGCTCCGCGAAGCCGTCGATTTCGGAGAAAGTATTATTCGCGCAATTTTCTGATAACTCGTTCTAAAACAACAGCTCGCTGTGAATGGAGTTGGGAATCGATAAAGCTCATTGAGAGAAAGCATTTCACATAAATTTTATTTTATATTTTATTTTGAAATTAGCAAATAGCATAAGCCAGATTCCAGAAAATTAATTTCTTTAGTCACTTTTTCTAAAAAAAAAAAGAAAAAGAATTCAAATATATAATTTCAAAATTAAAAAAAATCAACCTAATATAAAGTACGTAGAATCATCTATTTTCTTATATAAGATTCTTCTTTCTTGGCGTAAAAGGATTATATTTAACTAGCTGCGATCAGACGCAATCGTAGTGAGAGAAGAAAAATTAAGAAGAGTAAACGCGGGTGCTCACCACGAAGGATAAGCGAATAATTACGCAAGCGAGGTAACTGCGGGATAGAGTTGTTAATGCGCATCGCGGCGTATAATGAGGTGTATTGAGAACCGAAAGTAAAGTGGCTTCCGTTCCTGAGCTTCCGTCACGCGGTGTAGCTCACGAGCTGAAGGATCCGTTGCTGCATATCCATCGTGTTCGTGAATCCTTCGGTCGTTGATTCTAGTCAAGAATAACTCGGCGCAGTGACGAACGTAGACGTTTCGGCGCCCTGGAGCTTGCCGTACATGTCCGTGACATAGTTCGAGCGATTTATCGATTTTGCTTGTTTTCGATCATTCCATTACTTTTTGCATAATGGCGAGATGCAATTTATATATACGGATGTTAATTGTTTGCACGACGCGGCCGCTGAGCTCATCATACTTTCAGTGACTTTTACGCTCGACGTGAATGGACGTCACTCGGTGATTTCAACGCCCGGACTAAGAATGTTATCTTGGCTGCAGACGTGCTCCTTTGACTTACGTGCTGTCATCGTCGGTTTCGAGTGTCATCGTATCGTTCTCTCCAATAGAAAAAAAAATCTAGCAGGCGCCAAGCGTGCTAATTCAGATTCGATACACATTGGGTACGTTCCACTTAATGCTCGCAATGCTCGCGAGCATTGGTCCTTATTTAATATTTGATGAACAAGGATGAAATGATTCCACGAGCGTTGCGAGCGTTAAATGGAACGCACCTGTAATAATCGCACGTGGAGAAAAGATTTTAATTAGTGGCCGTGATAATAACATTTTTTCTTAACTTTAATTACAGAAAATTATTTATTGGATCCACCTACTGGCATAGAAAAACTAAGAAATCTGATATATTTCTCAACACTTTCATTGTATACTTTTATACCAATCAAAGATTATCCGATGTAAATTAGAAAATAAATATAAATTTTATATTATCAGATTAGTTTTTTAAATTTAACTGAGAAAAACTAAATTAAATCGAAATTTAGTAAATTATCTAACAATGTAATAAAGAAATTAATTTCTAAACATCTTATAATGCTCGTCACTAATGACCTAATATAATGTGTTCCATTATTTACAAGATAAAACGAACGACATACATTTTAATACTTTTTCTTCATTTCCTCAGTTTTCTTCTCTCGTTAGAATTCAACACTTAAACGATAAAACAAGAAATATAATTTGTTCAACGCGCAAAGAATGATATATTAATGAGAAATAAGATTTTTGAATTTAATTGCTTTAATCGCGTCGGCGATTACGGATCTCCGTGTTTCGCTCTCGCACGATGTTCGCACGTGACACTCGTTGAAACAGCTCGGAATTGTTCGGCCTTATCGTCAGAACGGTGAGCGTGTTACGGCATCGGCTAATCTAGGAATTCCTGTTGCACGCGCGGCTCGCGGAAAGAAGCTCGCATTATCGGATGTTGCGATGCGTACTCGCGGCTCGCATTGTTGCGCAACGCGCGATGATGAATCAACGGATCGGCGGCGATCATTCACTGCACCGCCGGGAGACAGACGCGTGCCCAGCATCGCGGCGCGTTCGCAAATTGGCCAATTATCACGGTAAAACCACGTTTCTGCCGCCGCGGCCCAGCATGCACGCCGCTATCGGAATGATGCCGCGCGAAAATACCGCTTAGGCGAAGCGTCTAGCTTTACTCGCGCGGACGATAAATATATCTGCCAGTAATTGCGTACTTCTTTTCTTCTCCCTCCTCCTTTTTCGCGTCTATAGACCGCGCACACGGTGAGTCTACTCCGCGTGGATAATTATTTACGTAATAAAGAAACGCGCGCGCGCGACGCAGAGAATATTCCTGCGGAATCTAGTCGGCGTGATGCCGCGTGTAAAGGGAAACGAGATCTCTCGCCGGCCACGCCGACGAGTTTACGTTTTATCGGAGGATGCTTATCCCCGAGATCGGGTATAGATAATCAGGTGTGTCTGATATCGCTGATAAATGCGGATGTATAAATTACAAAATTCGTTTGCTTATATTTCACTGCGGTCACTGTCGGTGCGACGTGCCATTACACACTTAATAATTAGATACGGTAAAATTGATCTTCCTTATTTCTCAATATACTTATACATCCATCATACGACTTACGGAGAGGCGTGCAAATTTGAACTTGGTAGAATTTTGTCGTTTCGCAACCGAGAACAAAGAAAAGTGATGATCGAGATTGTCGAAAATCTGTGAAAAAGTAAGAGAAATATATTTTTCTTATTGCTTGATCTCTCGAAATTATCTGGCATTAAAATTATTATCTTAACGTTATTCTGATCAATGGAATATATGTATACCTACACAGAAAATTTTTATTCTACAGACGAGAAAAGCAATTATTTATTTTATTTTAGTTCATTTAAGTAATAATTTTCTTTAGCAAAGAATATTTTTCTTAATAATATACTGAAAAAAATTCTAGTTAAAAATGGACGGATCAGAAAAATCTTGTAGGATTGAGAAAATATTTTGGTTATTATATATGGTATAAGTTATAAAGTATTCAGTTCTATTATAATCTCTCATTAAAAATCCAGAATATTTTTTAAGTAAATGTGATGCCTATGATGACTTTATGATAGATTTTCGGATATATAAACTTACAAGTATTTACTCGTAGGTAGTACATAGATATTTTTCTGTGTGTAAAGATTCGAGTAACTAGAGTACTATCTCATTTCACATATGCACGGGCACGTGTCCTAAAAGACGTCGGCTGCGACTGTTTGCAATAAACACCCAACCAGCATCGCGGCTTTTGAAATTCGACGATCGCCGAGTCGATCGCCGCAGGTCGAACCTGCCGATGCCGGAGCCGTTCGCAGGTCCCGGCGAGGCGGATGAGACGCGTCGTCGAAGGGAATACGAAATGAACGCGCTCCGTCGCGAACCCGTTACCCACACCAGCAGGAATCGACTTACGAGCGCGTCTCGCAGGAATTCATCGGGCGCGTTTGAAAGATATTTTTATGCAGGGCCGTAGGTACGCTTTGGCCCGTATTTTCCATTTCGCTCATTCTTTGCTCTAAATCACAGTTAATCCGGTTTCTCCTTTGCTGTTGTATCACTTAGCTGAAAGAGCGAAACTCAACGTGGAAATGGCTGTATCTGATATTAAACACAATATGCTAAATATAGATGAGAACGCCGACCTTTAATACGGAGAACGGATCACTCGAAGATGCCGATCATGATTATTAATAACGTTCGTTCTGCGATATAGAGACTGAATATCAATAAGATATACAAATCCTCTGAGATTTATTTGCACGAATACCAAGACAACTTTATCATCCAAGGTAATTATTTCATTAAAAAAAAAAAGATTATTTCGTTCATTCGCAGGAAAGTATTATAGCTTTCATATCATAAGATTTGTTACAGGCATATTAATTGAAAATACAAGAAACCTCTCCGAATATATTCCAAGTTATTCCACAAAAAATGATGTAAAATAATTAAGATCGTTTATGCGAAGGCATGATAAATGAACAATGTTTTAAGTTTGTTGATTAATTGTCTATTAAAAAATGAATAATTATATTATAATAAAATGTTGATATTAAGTACTGCTAACTGTAATGAAAAGGTGTCTTTCATATTCTTTATTTCGTTTGCGTTCGTAATCGTTATAAATTTTAATAATGAACGGGATCATTAATGTGTGAACACAGAACAAAGAACCGGTACCAATCACATAATGCAGACGACTCTTTGAGCCCAATTAATTATAAGAATAATCGCACCTTAGAAATGATGAGTGAGCATAATAATAAGCGCTTCATGATGTTTAGGAATGTAAAAAATGCAAGTTGCAGAGAATGGAAGTGAGTCAGCGAAGAATTTTTTACGTATAAACCGAATTTTCTACAATTATTCATGCATATATATTCTTTCGCGCAAGGCTAATTTTAACACAAAGCATACATGTTTAAGATAGAAAATTTAATCTGTGGAGAGAAAAAAAGAAATAAAGAGTAATATTTTCCTCATTCTTAAATTATTTATTCATTCTTGGATTTGTTCTTTCAATGCAAAACAAAGTGCAAGAAGCGCTTGCCCTCGTTTAGAAATTACCCGTTCCTCGGGGCGTTTCCTTCAGTCACGGAATTCACATTGTGCAGTACATTGGGAATTTTAGGAAGCGACTGTTTATCTTTACACGACGACTTATTCAATGTGTTCATTAGAGCTTCGTGGCGGCGCGCAGATGTTTATTCATAACGCCGATTGTCCGTGTACATATCCTCCGTGCGGAGACCGTGCGGAGGTTCTCGCACTCTCGAATCGGTCAAACTGTGCGTAAGAAGTGCGCGTGATAAATTAAACATAATGGTGCGAACTGTGTATTCCTGCGCGTGTATATCGCGGATTCTTCTCGCGACCCGCGCCTGCGAAAGCCCCGAGGCACCCCAGGTTCACCGACACCATTGCGCTCACAGATTCTACAGGCTACGGTATCATTAAAACCAACTGAATCTTTCTTCTTATTATTGTTATTAAAGTTTTCTATAAATTATAAGAAGCAAAGAACGACAAAATATTGTTTAAAATATCAAAATTTTTTTCAAATTTATTTAAAGATCAAATTATTCTGATTCTATTAGAAATGCTAGTATTTACTCGTTTTATGATATTAGATAACAATAAATTCTTATTTTAAACAAAGTTAAATATAATCTGAAATAAGAAACAGTTGAGGTAGCCTTCATTTCTTCTATTAAAAAAAAATAAGGATTTAAAAATTTTTTCAGTATTTAATAAAAGTGTGTAAGTTGTAAGGTTACTGTAAGAAATTTCTGGGAGACAACGTGAGGAGACTTGATGATAGAATTTCATTCTTCTGCTTTCGACAAATATAAGACACAAAGACGGTAGCAAATTTGTAACGTGTAAGGATTCATGATATAGATTTTTTGCTAACATCTCCCTGGATCCTATAAATTTTTCTCTTCCACGGATCGACGTAACGATCCGTGGATATACAGTGCAATCTTTTGAGGCATCGAGCAGCGATCCATGAGACTCTGAGTAGATCTGGCTTCCGTGAATCCGTAAGCAACAATCTGTTGTAAACAGTGACAATTCTGTTTGCAACTTAATCTTTATTTATTAATTTTCCAGTTCATACGAAAAAAACGGTTACATATTCGTATTTATACGTATATATTTCTCGTTTTTTACAATTTTAAAGTGCATTCAGGTAGACCATTTCTCTCCTATATTTTTTTAGAAAACATTTTTGACATTATTATCATTACTAATTATATTATGTCATTGCTTTACTAATAATTTGCTCCAGTCATTGATTTTTATGCATTTATGTGGCAGAAGACTGGACCGTAACTTTAAATTACCTTAAGTAATATCTTACTGATGAGAAAATTATACTCGATGCAAAGATGAATGTAGACTTCATAGTTGTAGTGCTCAGGCGAATGGACTTCAGTTCGTATCTAATCATTATCTGGTTCAACCAGTATCGTTGACCCTTTCAGGAAGGATGTCTGTTACCTTGAAGATAACATCAACGAGCATTCTTTTAGAGCAGACGTTGATAGCATTTGTAAAGAACATTCATTCACCGCTATCCAACTGTTAATACCTAGTTAATAACTCTTTCGTAATTCGTTCCATGCTTCTTGGTCTTATTGTATCCTGATATCATCTTCATTAAATTGTACGCAGCGTTTACAAATTAATTTAAGAAACAAGAAACATATCGTGTGATTTAACATTTAAATGACTAACTGAATTTTCCTAGAAATCCCATTATTTTATATTATTCTGTAACAATAATACGATTCGAGGATATTTTTGTACGGTGTCGTTTTTAATGTACTTATACTTCTTTTATAGTACCTATATTAATCACAATGGTTAATTACTATTACTTTTAAAATTCCATGGCTGCTAAAGTATATGTAGAATTTTTTCAGCCGGTTGAAGAGTTTGGGCGTCTGCTAATCCGTTAACCTTCTAAATATGCATGAAACGCCGGGTCTACCTTTGCGAGATAACGCTAACTGACCTTTACCTACAGTATCGTCTATCCAACGAGACATTTGAACCGCGGTTATCTGTGCCTCGCGTATATGCCTTATACAGACCTTCGTGCAAGCCGAAGATCGGTTCCAGGCGTTGAGCTCACTGACTTCGCGCACGTAGTGACTCTACCGCGGGGTTTAATCCTGTCGTGGGAGTGCAACAGAGCGAGACGGAAATATCTCGGGCGGCCACGCGAGAATGCGAGAGAGAACAGGTGAGAGAACGAGCGCGCGAGGGAGACGGAAGAAGAGGGCCCGAGAGAGGGAGAGGACGTGTACGTAAGCGGCGAGAGAGGAGTTCTCGCGTAGAAGGAAAAGGAGAGGAAGGGAGCACTCAGAAAGAGAGAGGCGAAGCAACTGAGAACCGAGAGGACGGTCGGCCAATGAGACACCAGGCTGGCGATGACGTCGCCGTTGTCTCACATCCGAGTCTCACCAAAAGTCTTCCTCGGGTACCAGTTCGTCCGCGGTCTCCCGGCTGGACGAGGAGAGGTCGTCCTTTCCGCATCACCCATCGTGTGATCATTTTTTTTTTTTTGGTTTCTTCCCTCGCGCAGTGAAATACAAATTCAGTCAAGATTGCATCCTGGATACGCGGAGGGATTGCGGCGGAAGGAGGCTGCTGCTGTCAGCCATGGGGACGGGTAAGTCTTGGTGTTTGCGGAAATGGTCCTTGTATCTATCTCCTTCCGAATGTCCCGTATCGCATCTGGGCTACCGCGCCAACGTGCAATATCGCTCTACTTTCCAATGGAGATCGTTTTCGCACCGTATGGAGCGACGTGGTGGTTCACCAGTCTCCGTCTTGAGAAACATTCGGAACGACGTGGAGCAATTTGAAAGGACCGGGAAGTTCCTTGGGATTCGCTTGCCGTAGCAACATGTACGCGAGGTTCAATGATCTCTTTCGACACGTTTGATCGACGGCGGCTCAGTAGAGGGTTCAGCATGATAGATCGATCAGTAAGGTGTTGCTGCAGATCGTGTTGCGGTTCCGCCAGGTCGTCGATCGGGACGCTGACGCGGCTTCGGCCTCTTCGAGAGTCAAGGCCTCCGAGATTATTCGCCAGTGTCTATCGTCATTTGGAATAGCTCCGGGACTATTCAAGGACACGATTAGAACGTTCATCTCTGTTAAAGTCTCAAAACCATTCCTCATCGTCACAATTCATTTTGTCGACTCACCACCCAAGAGTTTCGAAGCCCTCAGAATCTCGGAGCACGGATTAGCGCAATGTAGCGATTGCGTGTTTCCTGCTAGAGCGGATGTCCATCCTCAGCGCTAACAAACACGCTATCGCCGGTATTATTTCTAGTTCACGTCGCGTCCGACGAAAAGTCATCTTGTTCTCCTTATCAACAAGTCGATCGTCTTCGCCTCGATCTCGATGACCGTCGACTGACTCTAACGTACTTTCATCTTGCCGCTTTTAGTAACAGGATCTTCAAGTTCACTTTTACGAAGTAGCCAGCCGAGGAAACGGTGCCAACTGGAGAATACATTACACCTCAATGAACTTTCCTTGTAAAATAGCAAATTTACCCGCAGTTCGTGGCTGCCGACTTTGAGCGTTTCGTGGAAAAGTCGTTGTGTGCTTTTGTCGCGAAATTAAACGTCTACTGGTATTACATCAGGATGTACATCGGTGCCGACCTTTAGCACATCCTTTAGGCAGATGGTGTCAAGGATATGTGCGAGGTGTGTTGGCGGCTCGATCAGAAATTATGCGGTCGCCTGGGCGTAACGCAAATCAGATACCTATTTTTCTTTCCTCTTTTTTTATGTGACAGCGAATAAATATACACTTCTTTCCAACGCGCTCAGTCCGTTCATGGACGAACGCTTTCGATCTTTTTACCTTTCACCCCGCGCGTTTATTGGAAATATTGATTTGGCTGGAAAACTTGAACATATTGAAAGCGGTTAATATTTCTAGCCTTTCGTTCGTTCCATAAAACGGTTGAAAGTGATCGCATCATCGGATATCTGTATCATGTCGGTGTGCGTAAGTACTTTAATAACTTTAGAAAGTGGCTGCAGACGGTGATATGTACCGAGGCGGACATTCGGTTAGTGGCCCACCTTAAAAAAGAAACGACAGATCCAACGGTTGCTCAGCCGGTTGATCGAAAATTCGCTTTTTTTATTCGCTCATTTCGAGCATTTCCCATAATTGACCAGTTTGCGGTAATTAAATTATCGCATTAGCATATGATTAGTTCGAACCAAATATGGACGGAAAAGTCAGTGTAGATAATAAATTAACATGACTAAGTGCTTGTCTCTCTGCACTTTGTTACAAGATTGCTATGTTGCGTAAATGAAAAATGACGTAAATGAGTATCTGAAACTTCAACTGCAATTTTTTCTTCTTTCTCGGTGTCTCAGTATTTACTTTTCTTTACAGTTTCTATTACTCAGTGTTTACTTTTATTAATCTGCTGCGTATCATTGACATGTGATTAAGATAATTCTCTTATAAACCGCCCGCATCTAGATACGCCTGTCGCAAAACATTAGATCGATATGAGAGATAGAGGAGGAGATGCAAAAAACTGCATTTGATTCTTTGCATCTCAAGATGAGACGACACTCGTCATTTACCGCATCCTTTGTTACCGTGTCTATCAACAAGCCGGAACTCATCGTTCTGCTTGTCAATAAGCCCTTGCAGGTAGACGCGATCTGAAAGCCAACCGTATTGACGCCGCTCTTCAAGCGATCGCGCACCAAAGTGCAGTGATTTCGAGCGGATACTTTCCGTTGACAAGAGAGGCATACCTCCGCGGCTCTCGGATCCGGTTTTCATCGCGAGTGCGCACCCGCCCTGAGACGATAAAGTCGTTTGTGCAAAAAAAGAACCTCTATGACACGACTGGAGACAACTGAAAAAGAAAAGAAAAAACGGAGGGGTGGGAGGGAAGGAAAAGCGGGGGGAGCCGCGAGTGTAGCGTCCACAGTGAGTGAGTAACGCGAGTAACTTATCAAGGATAAGGCAAGGATACCCGCGGAGTGACAGGACTGATCCTCCGGGCGATCCTTCGCGGAGGTGCTGGGCGCCATTGCAGCCGAAGGTAAACGCAAGTATCTATTTTTGGCTCTCTCATTCCCAAGTTAAAAATCACAAGATCGAGTAATCAGTAAACACTTGGACAATCCATTTTCTTTTTATAATTTTCTTTTTATAATTTCGATTTAAAATGTTACGACAATACGAGAGTTTAATTCGAGACGTAACTGCATATTGGGAGCGAGAGTTAACGATGACCCCATTCGATCCGCCCACTGTGTGCAGCGTGACTGCTCACATCATCTTGCAGATGAATTCGCAAATGCAATGATCGTTTACCTTCCTTCGCTTCTCTTCCCGTCTGCTGTCTGATGAGAATTATTACAGCTTTGTTTCTCGGAATCGGTTTGATATTACGATATTATATTGCCATTACCATTGCGAGCGCAATGCACTCTCTATTACTTTGCCGTAGCGATTTATTTAGCTCGATTCGAGCGAGCGTGACGTCGTCGCCGTTGGTTTAGATCGACAGCGAAAGGTTCGACATTGCCGAGGTCGCGGTTGTGCGTAGAACCTGCAGTTTTGCCGATTACAATGGGAAACGTTGGGAATTAGTGTGGTTTAAAGCAAATAACTGCGATGGTCGATTGGCTACGTTGGCGTGCATCGCGCTTAACGGTTTTCTGCCGTATTTGATGACAATAGGAAATAAATGATAAAGAAATGATAAAGAAATGATAAAGAAAACGTAACGGCGAGGTAATATCGTGAAATAATTATTAATTGCATAAGTGTAGATGATAATTATTAATTGCAAAAAAAGAGAATTACTCTTTTGCACAAACTTTCACCTCGCGCTTTTGCAAAAAATTGCTATAAATATTTCCATATAATATATTTATGCAAGTATTTTGTATAAATTTATCGTAAACTGTGCCAATAACGTAATAAATTAAATTTTTTAAAATTTTATTTCTTTTGATTCTTTCTGTTGATGGACATAATCAAATAATTGATTTTATTTTAAAAAATCGAGTAATTTCCCTGAAAAAGAAAATTGAAGTACTTCAATTTTCATACAAAGCAAATTGTTTTTAACTAGTTTATATAAAATAATTTATTAATAAAATCTCTTTCGACATGCATTCTTTTGTTATTTTTATCTTTTGTTGTCGTTTCAGATGTTGGTACATTTTTCGCAGTTATAGTTGATTTATAATCAAATTAATAAAGAAATTTTTTTATACGTATTTATAACATGCTGTTTAGATTGACATCGTATTTATTATAATATTAATTATGCAGTCTTAAAAAATAACGAATGGATTAATATATCAGCTTACTAGCAACAATTTTGTTTAATACGACAATCCAAACTATGTCGTGGATTACTTGAAGCACTAGCTGCTCCAAATTATGTGATATTACATTCGTTAACTTTCTAACTATTATGGTAAATAAAAGCATTGCTTGAGTTTCGCCTAGCGTGTCCGATATTATTTCTTTCGTAATGTGCTTATATTTAACGTCTTATTCAATCTTTTCGAAGGAAGTAATTTACACTCCAAATATTAATTACTTTTTTATATACTATATGTATTATGAATTGAATATTAATGCCATTGTTCAAAAAGATGAATCTAAAATATTGCGGGTTAATTGGAAGTACAAATAGAACATCATGATAATTCTCCATTAAGATTAATATTTGCCATTAAAGGATTGAAAAGTAGCAATTATTCATGTAACAAGAATGACAGTGTCATTAAGAAACTGAGTTAAAGAAAATAAAATCGCGTCTTGAAAAGTTCATGGGAAATAAGCCGAGACTACGTGACCGTATTAATAATAGATGAGCTTATTTCTATCGCGCACAAACATAAAAACTCTTCAGCGATTGTGAGTGACCTGGTTTGAACTTGGCGCTGACAACTGAACTGATTGCGTAACAAAGTATTGCATGCGAGGCCCAATTTAAACGCGTTCTATCGACTGCAATTGCCGCGCGTCCCTGCTGGAAATAATTAATAATCATAGCGCAGACGGCCTCGGCGATGCTTATTGTTAGTTATTTGTCTGCGGTGACTCGCGATCGGTCTTTCGCGGTATTACAGCGATATAACACTTTCATCGTCGATGAATTCAGGAAAATTTCGCCGTCTATCATTACGATGTCCTTATACCGCTTCAAAATTCAATGTTGACGTCTTTGTAAAAATTTTATTAAATATTAGTCAGATTTATAAGTAATGTAAATAAACGAACAAAGTCCATTTATATTTTGATATTTTAGATATATAACGCGATATTTCTAGGGTTTCCTTTCACGTTTCATTGCACATAAAAAAAGGAATATTTGAGAGAAATCTTTACATTAATAAGAGCTCGAGGATTTTAAGCTTAAGCATCATCGAAGATGTGAGCAAAAAGTTGCATCAAATTGACGTGTTATGCAATCTAAATGAAAATCTTACAAGAGAGCTGGGATATTTATTCAAAATGGTCGGAACTCGTATGCCTCGCGAAATTGTTGCGCTGTACATCTTGACGGTATGGAAATCAGGGGGATGCCATGAGATCTCCGCCAATGGGGATGTTGCTCCGTACCCGTTCTCCTCCCGCGACTCTTTAATTAACCTGAAAGCTGGAATCAAGCCCGCGGCTTGTGGATTGAGTTGATCAAAGTATCACCCTTCGGGCAATCTTCCGATAGCTCACTAGCAATCTTCGCTTGCGCGACTATGTCTTGTTATTATCCTGCTCTTCTTTCCCTCCGCTTCTTTCCTCCTAGTGAACGATACACGAGGAATACAATTTTATCTTGTTTTATTCTTTCGTTCCTTTCCATTGTACATACAGTGCGGAGCACAGTCTTGAATCTAACAGTAAGTCCACAGAGGACAAAATTTCAGTTTGCCCATCGCAAAACCGGATGAACTTTCGCGTTTTACGAGGCGAGGCCGAAACTCGAAGGGACGAGGCCACAATTTCTCGTGGCGTGTGATTTTATTTTTGCCTCTCGCCCGACAGGTCGAAAATCGACGGTTTCCTCGTGCGAAACGACGAAGGATCTTAGGCGCGATCGCCGCGGGGCCCTTGTACCTTCGGCGAATCCCGCGATTGTTTCCGTCGCGGTTGCATTCCCGACGATCCGGAGCGGCCCCTCTGAGATCAGCGGCGGCGGCGGCGGCGGCTGCCGCTCGCGTTGATCGGTGCGCCGCGGCCGCGGCCGCGCCGTACACCACGCTCGTCCTTCCCGTGAGACGAAGAAGAACACGAGGGAATACCGATGCCCATATAAATCCCGCTCAGAGAGCTAGGCAGCGGGCGCGCGTAACTTTGCTATTCTAAATTGCGCTTAGCAGCGCGGCGCACGTGCGAGTGCGTATATACGTGCGCAAATCACAGGTGGGAAGAACGACGGTAGAACGAAGGGGTTGGTGCCGCGGTCGTTACGGTTTATGGACGATCAGGGTGGTTGTATAACCGCTCGAGCGTATCCCTCGGTTATGGATAGAACTGGCAAGACGGCGGCGACCGGGCACGCAACTCGAATAATTAATGGCAATTCGTGGAAGAGAGAAGTCGGATTTATTTACAGGTATCTCGAAGAATGTGCGTTACTTAGCTCGTCGCGTTCCGCGAAGGGCGGACGAGTGTAATTAGCGTGTCTCTCTCGTAGATTCGCGCCGGGGTGTACCTGCCGCGCGGGAATTTAATATGCGCGCGCTAAAGTAACCGCATGTCTAATTTTCGTATTTTAATCCGCTACTATGTACCGTAAGGAGCACCAGAGCGATAAGCACCGTCTCCTGAGAGCTGGTTTCGCCGCCGGCGATTAATTTTAACCTTGGTTTTAGCTGATTCTCTTGAATTCTCTTTCTAGAATCACAACTAGAAAGAGCCAATACTCTGTATTTTCACAGCCCATTTCAATGTGTCGTCCGACTCTCACCTCCTGTTGACATTGAACGCGCTCTTACATATTAAGCAAACGAAACTTAGACTCGCAAATATTTAGCGGTAAATTTGCGGTGAAGAGGTGGGTCAGAAAGTCACTTGAACCACTGTTGGTAGATTAAACGAAGATAGAAGCGGTCGCTAATGCGTAAAAATAGCTCCTCTTCGGACAACGTTGATGCAAGACGAATGTAAAGCAAAGAAAAAGTCTTAATAAGTGAACATCCTCGAAACTGCATTTAAGAGAAGAAAATTATATGCGGCGTGCGCGGCAATTTGGAATACTAAAGCGTATCGGAGAAATGGCCGAACGTTTCTCTACACGGCGCGAATCGCCATTCCGCGGCAAGGACTTAAAAATGCCTGCTCCATGAGAAAATTTACAATGCCATTATCGTTACCGACTTAATACGTCACGCCTGGCAACACGATACTCGGCGAACCTCCCTCGTTACGCGAATGAGAGCAAAGATCGCAGACTATTTATCATATTCTCTCGGGGGTGAGAGATTGTAATTAGGGAAAGGTATAGGAAAAGAAAAGGAAATCTCTGCGGCAAATCTCGGCGTTTCATCACACAAAAAAATATACACTATCCACTTTGTAAATATACTTGTTCTAAGTATTTCATAATTTTATATATCCGCAAATCTATCATAAACATTTACTTATACTACAAGATTTTTCTGACTCGTCCGTTTTTAATCAGAATTCTTTTTCCAGTGTACTTAAACAAAATAAAATAAGTAATTGCTTTTCTCGTCTGTAGAATGATATTTTTCTGTGTGTGTATGTTCATAGGCTCCCTCTCGATTGTCTCGCCCGCTTTTCTGTGGATTTACTTCGTATACGTTATAAATAACTTGTAACCGTGTATAGACACCGAAAATATTATCCCCCCTTCTCCCTTCGGCTCGGCCGATCATCATTTTTCCTCGACGTGCCGCTGAACCCCTGGCTATATTAAAATTACATTTCAGTTACGCTACCGTGTAATATATGTGTACGCGCTCGCGCGCGCGCGTAAAAGCGGTGGTGCGTACGCCTGGGATAGAATCCTGCACGGGGCGATGATGATTAACCGTGAGGTCGATCGGTTACGCCGCGCCGCTGTCCACGTCAAGCCACGCGAAAGTGGCCGAGGCGCGGTCGTCCATTGCCGATTATAGGCATCCTCCGTTCCTGAGAGGAGACGACTCTCCCGTTCTCTCGCCTCTTTCTTCGTCGCTTCGCATCCGCGCGAGTGCGGAAGAGAGAAAGGGAGAGCGTACGTGCGTACGTGCGTGCGTGCGCGCGTGAACATCGGTAATGTCGATCTTTTCTCTCCTCTCATCTTTTCCTTCATCATTTTTCCGGTCACGAATGAGTACACCTCGCGACCTTCCATCTCGCATACCTGAGCAAACGCGCGCGCTCGCATCCGTCGCTTGCGTCGACGTGGCTGCGAGATGAACGATAAATTAGGGTCGACCGCATCGTGACCACTGAATCGTCAATTATCAATTAAGATGATTCGCGAACGCCGTGGCGTCGTTTCAAGCGATCACGCTGGAAATTTACCTTTTAATGCGTGTAACGCGTGCGTTAATCGCAGATTTGGTCCTCTTACCGTCTATATCCGCTCGTAGGATGGTATCTCGGAAACTATACAAGTAAAAGTATCAAGTGTATGTAGAAACTTTAGTTTCTACGAATTAATCGTTTCCATTTGGATGAAGATGTATTTCAAGATCGTAGAAAAGATAAATAAAGACCCGGGAAAAAATTCCATCTCTCTGGCCAGCTAAAAAACTTTATAGAAACTTTAGTTCCTGTGAATTGATCATTTTCAGGAATGAAGAAGTATTCCAAGATCGTAGGGAAGATAAATAAAGATCCGGGAAAAAATTTCATCTCTCCCAAGTAGAACAGAACAGAAAGTCATAATAATGTCAAAGTGACGTCAAAATGATGAGAATATGACAAAATTCACCTTTCAATCATAATTAAAATTTTTTTTGTTATTTATTTTGACATCATTTGTGGAAGTCAGATTGATATTATCATGACTGTCTGTTCTACTCGGGTCTCTGGCTAGTTAAAAAAAATCTCGATGTTGGCGTATTTGTACGTATTTAACGCACATTCCCGCGACGTGGTAACGCAGGTTTTGTTTCGCGATCGGATTGGAGCGGGCCGCGCTCGTGAGGAAAGTCACGACAGGAGAAAGAGGGGGAGCGGCGTGTATAAGCCACCGGATGCATTTTCCCTCGGCGGTGAGCTTCTCCTTCTTTCTCTCCCTCGCATTTTCCGCGAGGCGCGCGTCCTTCTCGCGCCCGGTTACGTCTCGGTTGCTACACCGCCTCGGTCTTTCCACCTTGTGCCTCGCCGCCCAGAAGCGGAGTCTTCTTCGACCTCTCGCGGCCGCCAAGTTTGCAAGGCGCCATTGCTCGCTGTCTTCCCCTACCGTTGTCCTCCACCGCCGCTCTTCCACAACGTTTCCCCCTGCGCCATCCCTCGTCCCGCGTACTCCACCTCTTCTACTTCTACTACTACTACTACTACTACTTCCAGCGTTTCTTCTTCTTCTTCTTCTTCTTCGTAGTTGTCGTAGTCTTCTTCTTATCTCGCTCTTCTCTACGAGTCAAGGACCGTTCTCAAGGAGGTCGCTCCTTTTAACCGAGCGTGTACTACACTCGCGGCCTTTGTCTCCACGAATCGTCTTTACATAGAACACCACGAGCTACACCATGGGCATTCTTTGTCGAAGTTACTCGCAAGATGGTTTCGCTTGATGCAGCTCGCTTAGTTTTGCCGGATCTATTTACTTGTCGATTATTTTTCTGTGCATTGCTGCACATCTTGGCATGGCATCGGAATACACGGGAAACGGAGGTTTTTATGCATAAAATTAAAACGTGTTTATACGAGCTCAATACGATTCTGTTTAACTGTACAAAATATTATATTACACAGCAAATACAGCTTGTAATATATATCTTTACGTTTTGATCAAGTTTATTTTCGAGTTATTAAATAAATATAATAGATAAATAAACTAAAGGAAGGATAGCATTTTCAATTATGGATGTGCGTGCCTATGTAAAATGTAGAAAAAAATCAATCCGCGATGGAATCTTAATTTAAAAACAATTTTCAATGGCCGCCTTATTACATAGTTTATCTAAAGATTGATCAGCAAACTTTATGATCAGGATAATTGGAGAACGATGCTCAATTATATTGAATTTGAACACACACACACAGTGTCTATTTTTCAAATTACTAGATTAGATCTTTTTGAGCTATTATTAAAGGCAAATAGATCTTTTTGGCATTATCTTCAATTTCTTCAATAGCTTTTCATTCTTGCCCCGAAATATTGATAATTCAAACATATATATACGATAGTATCGATCACAGTGGAAAGTGGAGTTATGGATGACTCGGATATCCTGCGAGGGAACAATCTCGTCTATCACTGTGCTTCATTATGTTCTGTAATTGCATACTCCCGATGCTTCTGATCATATTTTCCTTTCCCGCATCCATTCCAAGGGCATAAAAATTTAGTCGTACATTCGTCACGCATCGGTAGCTAACTACAGGCCCTAGACAGGTACATACAACCTACGCTAGAGAACCCTCGCTTCAGGGGAATGCATCTCCGAGTGCGGTCACGCATCGCTGATCTAATTGGGCCTTAATCGAAGGACGCGTGTAGGGCGCGCGCGGTTTAATGTAAGATACGCCAACGATTTGCGCCTGCGTGACACGTTGAATTAACAACAATTAATGCTAAATGCAGGCTACTTGAATAGTTTCTTTTTTCTACTTGTGCCGCGTCGAGATCTGCGGAATGAGAAAAGGAGAAAAGAGAAAGGGAAATACAAAGAATGTGTTGCCCGGACTAGTCCGCAGGTGTAGTATCAATCGCGCGTAATTAAATATAATTTCTCTCTTACTGTAACCTACGTTACGGCAGGAGACGCGCATGAGTTGGTGTCACACCGTTATAGGAAGTGTTGCAATCTCTCTCTCTCTCTCGGGAGAAACTACGGACTATCTCGCGGATCGAAACAAATTAGCAGCAATTTATACTGGATATGCTGGATTAACACGAGGGACGCAAGTAGCAATTTCAGTTTTCCAATGTACGAGGAGCACTCGGAGATGACGGGAACTCCTCTCTTTCTCCCTCTCGCCTTGGGAAAGGTGCCCGACGTCACTTCCCTCGAGCCACGGAGCCGCTGCTAATCGACGGAGCTGGAGGAAGAGGTTCTCTCTTGGCATTGCGTAACGCGTTAGAGGCACGCTCTTCCGTTCGCGCGGATTTATGCGAATTCCGCGACTCGCCGATCGACGGCTGACTTTATATCGCTGTCGGTGCCTCGGTTGATGATGATTACAGAAAAAGGTTGCGTAATTTATCTCAAGTACGCACGATGCGCATAGCATTTGCATAAGTCCGATCAATAAGACTCGGCGTTACCAACGCGCTGTATATTATTCGCAAATCACGTTTCATCCGAGTCATCGCGTGATGATGTGTATGCATGCGGCGCGCATTGTGGAAACGGTAAAACGACGATTTCCGCGACGGCGAGGTGTAATAATGACAAAAATAAATAAACGTATTTACGAACTGGCCGGTCGCGCGGACACTCGGATGATTAATCATTATCCCCCGATGTCTCTGCCTAACTGTAAATATCTGTCTCTACCTCCATCTATGATTTGAGAAAATCTTGCAGTCTAATTATTCAGATTTTATGCGACCATGTCACAAATATGCAACGACGACGTTTATATACCATTTCCCATTAAGACTAAAATATTCAATCGTTAATGCAGTCATTAAGTAAAAGTAAGTGGACGAACGCGGATTTGCTTAAACGATTCTAAATTCCGTTAAAAATCTTAATAACAATTAATGATCTCGTTAATGAAGAAGGAGAGGGGCAAGAGAGAGAATGGAAACATTTTCAACATTTTAAATATATGCAAGACAAAATGCGACGGAGTGAATGGTAGGAATTTGAACGCACGTTATTTGCCGACGGGCAATTCCCATAAAAATAATCGTGGGCAAGAGCGCGGGAACATCCCCGGCTTCCGGATGATTCGTGGCCGCGCGCGCGGCCTATTAATCGCACGATATTAACGCGCTCTCTCTCCCCCCCGCGACAGGACATCGCGATAAATGCTACGCAACGTGCAGTCGTGTAAGTACGAGGTAACTCGCGATTCGCGATGTAACGCCGCGGTGTAATTCCCAGCGATAATATTTCCACGCGTCTCTTCGAGCCTGCAGCACTCGCAGGTTCTCCTCTCCTCGACCTTCCACCCCTTAACGGTTACGACGCAATTATTTCAGCCTCGAGACGACGGTGTCGGAGAGGGTCACGGCAAGAATTACTTTTCGTGTCCTTTCCGGAATTCCGACGACGGGGACACGAGTGTCCGTGGCGCGCGGTACGACGACGCTGCGTGTACTTGCCGCGTGCTCGCGCGTCTTCCCCATTACACGGATAATTTGATTATTGTTTCATTGACTGCAGCCGTCACGCTTCTGCCGATAATGATCGCCGGCGACGGTCGCCAAGGCAGGCGACGACGATTCCTTCCGCTAGCCTTGTCTACGACCGAGCCGCACCGAGCTGGCACTCAGGCACGTGAGAGATTCGCGATGTAAAAGGCCGCAGAGCGCTGCGAATGAAAATCCGCGATATATTTCTTTTCTAAATAACGTCAGCCGGTTTTGAGTGAGCGCAAGCTCTCTTTAGGTACGTTTTGTATCATGAATGTATTCATTGGCCGACACCTACGGTGCCTTTTATAAATGCCGTAGACCTTGGAGTGTTTTTCAGCAAAAGTAATTGGAGAGAATTGTGAGAATGCTTTATGGCTTTTCTTGTGCCGAGACTCTTGAATTATACATCTTCGGGTAGTCGAGCCTTCACACCTTCGCCAATTTCGATTGTTTCTCGTCTTTAGCCATTTTCCAATAAGTATACATCCTTACTTCTTGCCTATTGCTTGTTATGAAGATATTGATACAAATACGATTTACTTTACGAAATCGTAAGACTTGTAGCCCTACCCTTGATTGACTCTCCCCATGCCTCCGAGTCAACTATTCTCTTACTCACTGCCCGAAGCCGGTCTCATGTAAAAGGATGTACTTATAATATTTCTTCTTCTTGTATCAAGATTTAGCCGTTCCGCTGCTGGCGGAACAGGTACATCCTGGTTATAAAGTTAGATTACATCCTAATTTCCACTATCTGCATGACGCCTAACGACATAGCGGGACAATCTATACGTAAGGCGCAACATCGCGGAGAGGATACACGGTGGACGACGTCTTCACTTCATCCGCTGTCTTCGCGCGGGACGGCCAATAATTTTCGTATCACAGGACAGGATGGACAGAGATAGAGAGATAGAGAGAGAGAGAGAGAGAGAGATAGATCCATCGCTGCTACCGCAATTATATCGCATTACAAGAGAGGAGAATCACGCTGTTACGAGCGAAAACCGCAAAAATTAAGCGAGAGAGAGAGAGAGAGAGAGAGAAATGAAATTAATAGCTTGTACATACATGTGTTTTAGCCCGGTACCGCGGCGAGAGACAAAAGTGGAACGACAATCAATATAGCGCCTCAGCGATATACTTATAATACAAACATTTCGCGAGACCTGGGAAAAATAGCTTACGATATGTGCCGTTAAAACGGTGAATTTTCGCAATCTGCGGCAATCAATTTGCCGGCTCGTCACAATAGGCAACACGTGTTAGACGGCGCGCGGTAAGATTGCTGTAATTTACCGTTTCGCGCCAGTCATCTAGGCGTGTATATACGCGTTTCTTCTAAACCAATAATAACGCGGTATTTCCGTGCCGGCTATGTATGTCTAAGTACCTCATAGTTAAGTTCGATAATACGAGCGATCCTCTGCGGCACCCCGCGTCCGTTTTCCCGCGGTATTCCTCGATCGCATCGCGCCGTTGTTCCCTCCGTGACTCACCTTCCCTTTTAGCTATCTTATAGGTGTTCGCAATAACGCAATGTTTGCAATCAGTATACGAGAGAGGTAGTTATTGCCATAAACTGCGAGATAATCTTGTTTCGACCTGAGTCACGTCGAAGCTGCAAACTGAGCTTATCCCTTTAACGTTGTATGAATGAAATGTGATTATGTCTTATTCACTTGAATCTCGATGACTTGCTAATTAATGTAATAAAAATATTACAACGAAAGGGTTACCTCGACGATACTTTTGATTTCGACGGAATTTCGTTCTATTGAATGCATTTTTTTTCTTTTTACGTGCTGTATTATACAGCGTTGAAATTCTTCTGCCTCTTCATCTTCTTAATAATTGATTTTTGATTACGGTTTATCTGAGATCTAATTCGATCCGGTATAGAGATTGTAATATTTTTATAGATTTCAAAATGTATTCCAACTTGTAAGGAATTAAGGATGACGGCCATTTATAATAGGAGCTTGATTGGAAATTTAAAAAAGTTGTTATATAATAGGCACTGATTATACATCCTGCGTGTCTCACGCGTGACGGTAAAATCACAACGATCGATTACGCGAGTCCCGCTTATGCGAGCCTTAACTGGACATCGTGCGTCACCCAGTGAGTTCAATGCTTGCAACAGATCGCGCGGGCAACCTCGTAGCCGATCGCGCTCCTGTCACCGGTCTTCCCATGTTTAGGGATAGCACCCGTTAGCGCGTATTGCGTGGCGCGTACGTGAGCGAAGAGAAATTTCTTCGCGACGGATCAATAGACTGTCCGATGTAAATGAGCTCTAAATTCCGTGCACCTTTTTCGCACGCTTTCTGCAAGTGCGCCGTTTCTAAAACTTTCATTTCAAATCATTCTTAAGAACAGTCGAATGTTTTTCCCCCCCCCACAAGCTATATGTTCTAAGGCTTTTCCGCACCGCAACACATTTTCTACACAACTCGATAAAATCGAAATCCCTTCAAAAGATGTATGTACATACATATGAGAATTTCGCATTTATTAAATTATATCGAGTAATTATTGCAAATTTCCGTTTGGGGAATGCAGGACGATAGAATCCGTGCATGTGCGCATTTAGCGTGCACGATCCGTCGACGTTTAATCATAAACGTACGTCCGTTACGTACTTCATTTCCAAGCGATTCCCACACAAGCGGGATGATCCGTTTGCAGTCCACGTCGTTTGTGGGATTTCAGCGCGTGGGAAAAAAGCACGGGGAGCAAATCGTCGTGGCTAATATGGCGATAGAAACGTCAATTACCATGGTAGCTGACAGATCGCGCGGTATTAAATAAAGAGGCTTGTCTGTTCAGTGGTAATAGTTAACGAGACATGACCTTGAAGCGCCACATCTTGGTTTTATCCGGATGTTCTGTTAGTCGATTCATTCTTATTCTCGCATTAGTTCTTATATAGGCATTCATTATCACATTCTTATTTTCGCAAATACAAAAATTTTTATTTTATTTATGTATTCAGTATGTACATATATTATTTATAATTTATCCATATTTCAGTTTTCATAGCTCTATATATTATTAAAGCAGATTTTGTATGTAAAACATTTGTTTCAACTTCAGGAAGATTTGGACCAAACGGAACGAAACTTATGAGAATTATTTAGAGGTATGGTTACGTGGTGCCGTGATCATAACGAAGCGCGTATCTTACCCAGGCCAGAAATTAATTATCCGCCGCGAAAACGTGTGCCGTTACGCGCAATATAACACGAATCTTTTAACGAGGTTGGCGAAGCGAAAAACCTTGGCTGTCGGTCGCACGATCTGTGCGGATATGGCGTTATGGATGCACTTGTCGGATCCTTGCTTTTCCGCCTCTGCTTCCCGCGTCATCTTACGCCTTTCTCGCACCGTCGACTGCTCAACGAATAGAAAACTGGGAATGCCTTGTCTGCGAAAGAAAGCGCGTTGTTTACGAGAAGCTAATTTAAACATGAATAAAATAACAAAAGAATTTTAATAATTATGATATCACACATACAGCAGCCAACATAAATTTATGGGTCTTTTTCGTGCGACGTTCTGGGATTTAACGGGTCAAGTATATTTTTAATATTATTGTCTGTATTATGTTACAAACATTAAAATTCAGAGTGACGATTTTGCTAAGGATAGATCAAATCTTACTTTGTTACAAAATCTGGAAAGAATGCATGACGGAGGATACTCGAATGCAACTCACGATTGTAACCTCGATGGCGAGAAGCGGCAATCCGTTACATCCAGCAATAGATCTCCATACGGTACACGGCAATTTTGTCACGAACCGTTAGAAAATCGGCTGGTGCGGAGGTGTCTTTAAGTCGCGGGCGTTCTTTTTAATCGCTGACACACTAATTTGCCGCGGGGCGGATTGTTAGGATAGTATCTTTGCCTCGTCCGCGATCTCTCTTACTCTCCCATTGACTCACGATGTGTAATCGCGGATTTCTCAGCTGCGATTAATTTATCGGAGACTCTCTCGACGATTCTCGGACAAACAGACCTTCGGGAAACGTATATGTACATACAGTTGGAGGCTGTACGAAGTGTAATCACGTATGCATGATTTTAGGGGTAAATATCGATGGCTTGCATTCGAGTACATGAATAAGTAAAAAAAATTTTAAAACACAAAAATTTAATGTTAATAAATTGAATAAATAAAAATACAATTTCAATAAATTGTATTTTAATATAAAAATTAACTTAACACAGCGTTATTCAAACAAAAATTCTCTGTTAGAAAAGTAAGTATCTGAAGAAATGAAAATTATGCAGCGACCACCGCAATCTTTTGAACGGAACTCTACTGACTTATTATGAAGTGAATCCGTGAGGTGACGAAACATCAACTGATATTAGGCGCACAAAACATTGGACATAATTAAAAAAATTGCCTCAAGAAAAATTGAAGAAACTTATAAAAAAGTCTCAACTTAATTGCTTGAATTAAGTTAATTTTTATTAAAATAAATTAAATTTTTGAGTTTATAAATTACAATTACATTTACAGTTACATTTTTTTAAATACACATTTATTTTTACTTAATATAGACAAGTTGTTAATTTTAAAAGTGTTGTTTGGAAACTGTTAACCGGCAGTGTATTTCTTCTCATCACTCTTTACAAATTCAATCCTCCTTTCACCTCGCTTCCCGACAATTCGGTAGTCTTCGTGATCTCTCAACTCTTTTGTGCCTTATTCCCATATTTCACGTGACTTGTAACTCGATCCCACTTCCTACATTCGTGCACGTGGAAAATAGCTACGCTGCAACAAGCTTTACTGTTAGACGGCGCGTTTTACGATCGGAAGCTGCTGCAAATCGGCGAATCGTACTTGTAAATAAGCAAACGGGGAAAAATATAAAATATAACGGCTTTACGCGTGAGTGTTGTTATTGAGTGGTAACTTTGGGACTCGTGCGTTCGGCGCGCCATGCGAGAGTTCTCTCACCATGTGCGTGACGCGGAGGTTGAGCTTATGAAACATGATTATAATTTAATGCGTCAAATAAATCGTAGCGTTTACTATTCAGTAGCTATTATCAATTAGAAACATTAAACGACGCTATCGCTCTACTCCACGTAGTTAATTAACATCATGTCGTTGGTCATGCGTCTATCATTATTTTCCCGTGTCGAGTAGACAACGATTAGATGACGAGCACTAATACCGTCTTATATTTTTCTACAGTAAACAAAAGTAATGCACGGTACAATCTTTCACGCGTAACGGACTCGTAGAGGATAATGGGACGTTTCGGCAAGAGTTAGTCGTCTAATGATCGTTCTTCAACCAAGGCCGCCTTTAGCATTAATTTACCTGAAATAACATCGCGAGATAAAGGCTCGCATGCACCGCTGACGTATTTTACTTTACGTGCGATGCGATCAATGTTTTTACAAGTGTTTCTCACATTTTGCATAGAGTCAAATAGGCGTGCTGTTGATTATTCCTACAACGCTGAGCCCATAAATTGCGATCGGTCAACTGCAAAAGCGTGAGTCATACTCATTTAAAGTTAATTAATTAGCGTTTATTATGTGAGAATGTATTTCTATAATTATGGGACTCGCTTTTTATTTGAGATACGATTGTTTTTGTTTGAACTTGCCGACGCTCTATTGTTTGCACTTATTGCAAGCGCCGTATACATATGTTGAAATCGATTCGGCGGTCAAACGAGATCTACACCCGTTCGGTCTTACGTCGTATATTTGTAGAGTAACCCAAAGAACTTTCACTTCGCCGCAGAATAATTCTGTCTCGCTTCGCTCGCACCGCTCTCTTGTTGCTCCGCAGTGGGCGTAAGTTTTAGGGCTAAATCGCCGTCTGCTTTGTACTTTGTTGATTCATTCCGGATGTTGCCTCAGGCAAGCGCGATCAACGTTCGATCGTGGCTAGAATTTGGATTTCCTAATAGGATGCGGCGGCAGATCGAGGCTGCCTGATTCTTCCTGAGAGATGTCAAATGGTATTAATGGATTACATTCGTCTAACTATATAATATTACGTATCCTTACTTGGAATAGAAGTGATCAGAAGAGAAAAGCTGTTGATAAAAAATAATTGCGGAAATTATTTTCAATATTGTAAAATTATTTTAAAGCTTGATGTCAGATTATTACAATTTTTTAAAATTATCTTAGTTATTTAAATCAGATTAATATACTTTTATATCTAAGTTAGAAACTGCACCAAAAATAAAGGTAATTAAAAAATTGTTTTATTTCAATACCGATTATTTACAATAATATTTAACAGAACTAGTAATTTTATATTAATGAGAGTATATTTACATTTACTAGTTGTGCTATTTTATTGAAATTTATTGAGAATTATTGCTTCCGTATAATGTGCATTATTATGGAAATATCGTAATTGTCAATATCATTGCGTTTCTTGGAATAAAGATTTATTCGACATAGTCGGCAGATAATAGCGATCAAAGGGTAATATACCTTGAATTGCATATAGCTTGGAGTTGATAGATTATATGATGTAGAGATCTCTCTATAAAACATTCGCTGCTTTATGTCAAAGTTTAAACGCCGTCCGTATACTCATTACTCCGATCATTTTATCGGCGACTCTTGGCGATGATGCACGGTAAAATTGTATTTTAATGCTCGTCCCATGAACATCGTCTATCATTTGACGCAATTGTCGGCCGTCCGCACGGATACTGACCTAAACTTCCTCTGTCTACTCAAGGATCGTTATGAAATGAAGATAATCAGCGTACGGTGGCAGGTGTTACAAGAACGAAATACAGTTTCTCGGAGAAACGTTTTTCTACGTAGCAAATCCGTCCACGAATTATATAGATTGTAACGTAATTTGGCAAACGTCAGATTCGCGTCATTAAGTTCAGAATGAGAATGACATGTGATCGCAAACGCGGTGTTTAGCTTTGTTGTCCGTTATACGAAATTCTGCGCGTCGCGCAAGTTGATTCGCTTCTCGGACAGGATTTCTTCCTCCTCGCTCTCTTCCCCCGGAAACCGTTACCCGAAATTATGAATTCAAATCCGGTAATCTTTGTGTTGATTTTCTAGAGACGCAGTCGACCGTAAATTTTTTCAAAACGAGAGATACATATATATGTCATACTTGTCGGAATCTTTTTGCATTTGTGCGCAATAAAAAAATATATGTATCGCGAGAATTGAACAAATATAAAATATTTTTTGAAATTTTATATTTCAAGGGATATATACACACACACACATATATATATATATATAATTTAACAAAGGGATATATATTCCTTTAATTTACGTAATTTGCCAAAATCTCAAAGAATATTTTCTATTTATACAGTTCTCTTTATTAGTTATACATTTTTTATTGCGTATAAATGTAAACGGATTCCGACGTGTGCGACACGAAGAGAAAGTTTCCTAGCATGTTGTCTTTTTGTTTCCATCTTTATAATTAACATATGTATATAAATAAATATTCATATATGCGTACGCGCGATGCATCTTGACACACATGCGGATTTGCGAAACGAAAGGAAGACGCCGGGTAATTAGAACGCTGCGGGGCTGCTGCACTGTTCCTTTATTCCATCACCTTCCATTGTCAGCCGTCTTGTAATTAAATCATTCATATTCATTAAATCAATTAACTTGACTGCGATAAGTATCGGAATTTAATAGTATATTTCCGTTATTTTTATTTTGAGCTTTGCTTTACATAATGTAGATTCAGCTTCGATACTTTCAGAAAATGCGGATTAACCCCGTGCACTGGCGTAACAAAGAGAATGCGTTCGAACAAAAGGAACTACTTCGTTTGCATTATTTTACTGAGGAATTACGCAAGCGCGTAAAGAGGCTCGTGCGTGAAATCAGCGCCGCACGTAGGAAGCCTTAGCGCGACGATTATGCAATTGAATTGTCGATGGTGGGTGCTAAACATGCAAATTCGTTCGCAGGCGACATTAAAGAGCCGTAAATGTCTGTCGCTAAAGGATCGGCGGCGCGATTAGTTCGAGGTATCGTGCAAACTAATTTATGAAATAAAAATAAAATACTGTCTTTATATTACTTGCCGCATAAAAATATTAATTTCTATGAAAGATGGTTTTACGGTCTTACGTTTTAAACGTTTAAATAGACAATACAATAAGATACATTGCATATTTATTTGTCTTCTATCAAGCGATATCTCTCAATCTTTAAACAGTCAACGTCTACCGTTTATAAGTATAAGAGTTGTGAATGCTTTGGCATACAACCAAGCGACACTCTTTTTAACTTCTTAATATGGTTTCGCTGTTTGGGGACACCCAGTCGAGAGAAAGTGTATTTTTGATGCTGTCTGTTATATCAGGTTTACGATTTCTGTGAGCAGTGAATAATACCGAGTGGTTCTCAAGCAAAAAAGTTGCATCCGCGCAAAACAGCTGTTGTTAATTAATATAATAATCTCATTATGTGCGTTTGATCACACATCGGGATATTTTAGATTTAGTTGTAACTTTGAGATATCTCTCTCTCTCTCTCTCTCTCTCTCTCTCTCTTTTTCACATGCGTGGGACATATCCCTGGCCCCGAGCATACATAAAAGAATAATCTCTACAGACTCAGGATGTTCTCTAGTCATATGTAGACACTTTCACGGTGCCGCGCAAACACGTTGTTCCTGACCTGCAAGCTTCCATAAACTGAGAGTCTCGTGGGCGAAGCAGTATAATAAAGAAGAAATCCGTGAAGCCGATGACTCGTGAACCGGAATCGTTATTGACCTGGAATATCTATTTTGGGCGGAGCTGGCAATTAAATTAATTCGCGATTGATTATTTAATGCAGTGATTGACGTCATCGAAAAAAATCTCTAATGTAGGATATTATTGTAATTTGCCTCATGGTGCTTAAAAACTCGTTACTGTTTGACATTTAAATTGTACTGTTAATTGAAAATACAAATAATTAAAATAATAAATAAATAAATACAAAAATAAAAATTCCGAAGATATTATAAAATAAATGAAGCGAGAAAATTTGAGAAATTAATTTTAATATTTTGACATAAAAAAGCAGTTTCTCAAGTAGAAGCGTTGCGTGTGTTAATTTGTTTCATTTCAATCGATGATAAAATCGCGATCGCTAGCATTTACATCATAATATCGCGCGTGGCTGGTGTTTTGCGTGTTTCATATAAAGATACCTAATTGTAATTTATATTGCTCGTGTGTCGCATGCAGATATACGATAATGCAAAATTGAAGTATACAATTGCGTAGCCAGATTACGCCCGAGAGCTACCGATTATTGTGAGATTGCGACAAGCAGATATGCTAAAGAGGCATCGATGTAACATAAGTATGTCAATCGCTCGCGGCTGAAAAATCGATGTCAGAATCCAAGAACGATCGCGATGCGACTTTGCATTTCTATTAGTCTATCTGTGCTACTGCTTACAAACTAAATAAATTTATCTGAGACATTTGCTTTTACCGAGACGATATTACAGAAGCTACTTACAAGTGTAATGAGCTTATAATGAACAAGCAATTTCATTTATTGATTCATTATGTACAAAACAATTATTGTTACTATTGAAATTTATTTATTTATGTTACTGTATTTATCAAGGTTACTACAAGCGAAACGTCTACGTGTTAAATTATCAGATGGTTTTATAAAACAAATAAAAATTAATTAAGTAGTAAATAATTAATCTGTTAGAGATTGAGACTGATCACAAAATAAACATTTCTTTAATATGCGCGCATGAGCCGTGAACTGTAACATAATCATTTTACTTTTATAATATTCGAGAGTGATACCACTGAAGCCGCAAAATGTATGTAGAGAGTAAAATACATCCAGGCATTACATTAAAATATACATTTGTTATTAAAGAAGAATTTTTGAAGAAACATAATTTACTTAATGTACAAATTTTTACATGGTTTTAGTGAATTGACGTTCTAATTATTAGTAATTTTTCTTTTAAGTTTTGACGAATTTTACTTTCCTCTTTAAAGGCCGGTTTTTCCAACTTCTTGGTAAGCTAACTAATAGTTAAATCATACGTTTGTCTTTGTTTTATCTTCAAATTAGCAACAAGCGCAGACGTATGATTTAACAATCAGTTAGCTTACCAAGAAGTTGGAAAAACCGGCTCTAAATCTATCTAATATCTTATATGTATTAATAGATCTTACATTAAATCTATATAGGTAGATTTTAAAGACCTTGACCATGGGACTGCGGAAGTAAAACCGGGCCTAAAAATATGCGCGGTGGGGTGGCCGAGTTCCGCGTGATAAAATTAAAATAAGGGGACTAGATTCCCTCAAGTTGGTCGGCCCGCGCGCAGCTGCGGGTTTATATATCTCGACGAGTTAGGGGGTACGGCGGAGGGAGCGACTCGGCGACGTTGCGGGGTGGTTGGGAGGCAAGGAGGGCTACAGGTGCATCGCACTCGCACGCCCTCCTTTATTACGCGTTTCTTCGCTTCTTCTCTCCTCTCCCATCCTTCCCTAGTCGTTCCCCCTCGCTCTTTCCGCTTTTCTTCCTCCTCTTCATCCGACTTGGCGAACGCACGTCCTTCCTTCCCTTCTCCCTTTCGCCCTCCGGTCCTCCTTGGTGAGCTTGGCCGGCGTGTGCAGTCGTTAACATTTCACCGCGCCAGGTTGATCGCCGCGGCTCTAACTTATTGTGCTATTCGCTGCACACGTAGCGCGCTCGCCGCGTCCTCCTGACGAGAAAGAGCTGCCTGCGGGCCTCAGAACGGGGAACGCTTTTGCGTACGGGGATGCTATCTCGCGAAAATTGCGTTTACAGTTGGACGTCTGCCGGCGGAATTGCGAGAGAGAAGGGCGGTAAACAGGAAATGGTTACCGTGGCTTCTATCGCGAGCACTCGAGGATTTAGATTTCCGCGTCTCTGAAACGAATTCCATCGGAGAATCGCCCGGTCGCTATCAGACACCGTACTTACTTTCCCACCATGTCGAGCGGTGCGCGACACGAATTCTGCTGCGGATCGACGAGACGCACTTGAAACGTCGACCTCGACGTAAGCTTCGCTATAACAGAAATCTGATCTCAGGCTTAATGATACGTAATATCGAAAAAAAAGAGTTATAAGTATATAACTGTTAATGACGCTAATAGCTTGTCACCAATCAAGAGATTTATTTTACATTTGTCATCGACAACTCTATCGATGCCATGCCATTAGCAGTTATCTTACGATCTGTGAACGTTTTATACATGGAAAAATATCATTCCACAGACGACAGAAGAAATTACTTATTTTATTTTACTGTGTTTAAGTAATAGTTTTCTTCAGCATAAATATTTTCTTAATAATAGTTTGAGATGTACTCGTTACAAGTTCAGTATACGTGAGTGATTTGAAAAGTTTGGTAAATTTCTATGAGATATTATTTCTATTTAATTATTATTAAATTCTTATTTTTCCAACGAGATACAAAATTGGAAACTCGCTGGACCAAGTGTTTAGCTCTCGATGGAGAATATGTTGAGAAATAAAATTGATTAAAGAAAAGAGTTTAACTTATTTTTTTACCTAACTTTTTAAATCATCCATACATGTTTTAAGTAAACGTGATGCTTATGATGACTTTATGATAATTTTGCGGATACAAACTTATCAAGTACTTAGAACAAGTATATATTTACTCGTACACTGTAAAGAAAATCTGATTGAAAACGGACAAATCAGAAAATCTTGTAGGAATTGATCAAGTATTCTGGTTATTATAAGTTATAAAATCTTGAGTCCTGTTATAAAAACCAGAATTTCTATTTAAATAACCAGAATACTTGATCAATTCAGTGTCAATCAGTGTAGTACAGATTTTTCTGTGTGTTACTTATGCCGTTTCGTATCAAAATGTTTCTTACTTAAAATTTAAAATACATTGTAAATGCATCGAGGGGACAAAGTCAACGTTACCACGCATCGCGTGGCCTACATGCTGGGGTTGATGGATCAACCGACTTCCCCGGTCGCACATTCGTGAATTAGCCACGCGTTGAAGCGGCCGGCCGAGCGGAGAGTCGCTCGTCGAACAGGTGTTCGACCGGTGTAGGTTTATCCGCTTGCGACTGAAAAACGTTCTTGACGGTTTCTTGCGGTTTTGTATCCACGCTTGATTTTCCAACTATTTCCTGCAACCACGGTGCTTTCCACGTGATTTATACGCCGTGAACATCGCGGGGAACGTTCGCGAGTACCTCCCTGCCTGCCTCACCTGCCTCTCTTCCCCTCTCGTCCACGCGAGATGCGGCGGAATCGTGAAAAATCGTTCCCAGGGTGCCGTTTTTGCGAAACTACTTGTGAATTTGCGCGATGATGCAATTACCACTGGTGATTCCCGCGTGAAGTCATCGTTGTCGCTGTGTTAAGCGCGTGTTTAGGAATCTATTTAAATCTCTTCCGCAACAACGTTCCTCCTCACGGAAGGACGATAAGCCTCGTTGACGTCCAGTCATCACTAAAAATTCTCGCACATCGTTAATAATAAATCAAAACCAAACTCGTCTCGCGCCGGCGATATCTATAGAGTCTGACTAATTCTGATGTGATTTGATCTTTTTACAGCAAAGATGAAACATCTTTGGCCGTTGCTGACGTGGATACTTCTATCTTCGTATCCGGTAAGGAAACGCTTCTCTAAAATCGTTAATCTTTCACAGACAAAGAGACTAATTAATTTTTCTCTCTTAATTAGACTTACAAGTAATCCAAGTGTTACATGCCGATTTTAATAAGCTTCAAGTATGTTGTAAATCAAATTCTAAATCAAAAGAGACACATTTTTTTTATGTGTCCATAAGGCTGTCAAGGCGGTGAAATATTCTCTTGAAAAAAAAAAATCGGTTTTTATATTACTGAGCGAATACCGTTGAAACAATAAAAGATATAAAAAAAAGTTTCGAATAAAAGTTTTATGGCTTTTAATACACTTTATAATAGTGCCTTCCGATTAAAAAAAAAAACATTTTTCACCTTCTTCTATCTTAATTTACAAAAGGGATGTTTCATCCCTTCAACGTATAAAGACATATATGTCTCTTATTTTAACTTAGACTACAATATATTCAAAGCTTATTAAAATCGGCATTTGGACTACTCGTTAGAAGATCATTAATTAAATACAACGAGATACGTTTTATCAAAAGAGTTTAACTTAATTTAAAGGTGAATGTCGGAAATCGGAATGCAATATAAATTTATTAAAACGTCAGAGAGCACAAATGTGATAAAAGAAATTAATTAGAGACAATTAAAGTATGTACACTGATAATAGCCAACTAAGAAAATCCACCCGGCGATCTTTCAGGTCGAATCTCGTAAAGGACTCGGCCATGGATCGAGGCGAGAAGTATTCTTCTTGAACCTCGAGGACGGCTACTTTGGCTGCCAAGTCAACGAGTCAACGGACGTCCTTCAGCTGCTCGAGCTCTCCAAGCTCTGTGACCATCGCGTCGATTGCTACCAGGGCGTGGACGAGCAGCGCAACAGGTTAAAGTGCACAGGTGAGCCTCCTTGAGAAAAGAGAAAACGCATCTCCCCCCCTCGAGGTAATTCCGTCCGGTGATCGCGTCAGGGTAATCCGCGCACCTCGCGCACCTCGCGCGCGGCGACAGGAAGGGGCGACATCGCGCACGACATTGTTGACGACATTGTTCACGACGCACCGTCGTTAACAACGTTTCCGTTGTCTCTTCACGTCGTTCGCGATGTCATTACGGTCGCTAAGTAATTTTCCCTCTCGCGTCGTGTGGAAACCGCAGGAACGCGTTAAGCGTCGCGTCTCGTCGCGGGTCAATTAAGGGGACAGGGGGAGGGAGAGGCGAGATCTCTTCTCGCGTCATTATATATCACATTGTACCGAGTCACGCCCACGAATCGCAATTAGACGCGGAATTTTATTCTCATTTTCCACGGATGTTATTTCTCGCCGGTGAGACCGTAATTGACCGTAGTTGCCGAGGCGCCGCGGCCGCGCCGCTCGCCCTCGAGAGCCGATGGATCACGTTACTTCGAATCCATCCGAACGTATCACAGCTTTTGCGGCTTCTCGTGAGAAAAAACTTCGATGTTCGACCGGCGATTTAGGTCCGGCGGGAGAAGATTGCGCGATTAGCCGATGGCTTTAAAGTATGGTTGCAATTTATCCGCCCCTTTTTCTCGGGTAATCTTACTTAATGGCCAACAAAAATGGCTCGTGCCTCCCCTGCGAGATATTTCTAAATGAGTATATCCTCTAACACTGTCAGAATAAAATCGTTAACTATTTACCTGCGTAAATAAAATTGAGTTGTTTAGACATTGAGAAAAAAATAAAAATTAGTATCGATTTTGTTAAAATGTGGATAAACGTTTTGGGAGAGTTTAAAAAAACTATAGTAGGATCGCTGCACCATTTGAGTCGTTTTTGGCTGCAGTATTTAGTTTTGTCATGAAACCAATTATACACGCATTTAGCAAGTGAGTGTGATCAGCAGAAATACTGTAAAAACAAAATTCATCTACTACTACAGGGTCAACAAGTAGCATAAACTAAAAAGTGGTCAGAAATGAAGCAGTGGCCACCGACCCTACGAGTTTTCATATTTCGCGGAGTTGTATTTCAGCATAGTTAGCCGAAATGTAGTTTGCGGCGATCGCGATGTCGCGAGAATTATTTATTTTAATTCGGAATAATCGGTAGTCACTTACAACCTTCGATTCTTTAAACATAAACGTTAACATACGCACGCAAGAAAGTGTTTGGAAGAATTTATCTTATATCCTATTTGATTTAGTCGTCCTAGTTCGGGCTCTATCAAATTAATTTCATAACCTAACCATTGAGATTTGAGACATATATATATATATATATACGTATATCTTGCAATGAGATGTAATATAATAAGTTTATTTTAAATTTTACTAAAAATGTTGCAGACGATTGTACAAAAGAAGACGGTACCAAATGTCAAAACGGTGTCTGTCTGGATTCGGTCTGTCACTGTAACGATGGGTTTGGAGGATGTAATTGTCAAGTTCCAGGTTTGTAAAACTGATTATGTAGTTGTATATTGCTACTTACTATGAAATACCTTTATGGCATACTCATTTAATACATACATACATTTTTTACTACATGCAAATCATTTGGCTCAATTTAATTCAAGTACATACAACGCGTATATTCTTTTAAATTTCTATAGTTATATATAAACAACAATTTAGGATAATTTGCAATAATCTATAATAAAACTTAATTAAAAATTATAGACGAGAACGAGTGTAAATATCGGCCCTGTGATATATTTGCCCACTGTACAAATACTCTTGGCAGCTTTCAATGTTCCTGCTTTCCTGGATACCGAGGCGATGGATTTCACTGCGAGGGTAATTATCCTGTCGCGCGTTACACGCCTACTTTATTGCTAACGGTATCGCATCCGCAGATATCAACGAATGCGACGATCCAACGATTGCCGGGCGTTGCGTCAAGAATGCCGAATGTTGCAATTTACCCTCAAACTTTCTGTGTAAATGCAAATCCGGCTACATCGGCGACGGTGAGGTACACTGCGAGGACGTAAACGAGTGCACGATACCAGGTGCATGCGGCGACAATACCGTGTGCCACAACACACCCGGCAATTACACTTGCACGTGTCAAGATGGATTCACAGGAGACCCGTTCAACAGTGTGAGTACATAGATGAGAACAGGGATGTGATAAGTTGGAGATTAAAGTGGATAATAACATGCCTGCAAGTCAATTTCCTTATCGTGGGCATTTTTTTTGGATTTATACGTGTAACGATGGAGATATTAATCTTAATAATTATAATTTATTATGACGGTGGGCTCCTGGAAGATGCGGGCTAATTATAAAGTACTGACAAATTCCGATTAAAAATATTAATTTTAATAATTTCAGTTGCTACAGGTATGACAAACGATTTGTAATAGTATAGTAATAATTTTGAATTTTTATTCTATTTAAATTTTATTGCTTTGTAAAGTAATTTCGAATATTTGCGTATATTTTATAATTTAAGTTTCTATAAATTTTAATTAAAAAATGAATGTGCGATAAAATAAAAATTTATATACATATATGATATTAAATTAATATGATAAAATGTTAATAAATTTTAGACAACCTTTAATTAGGAATAATTCTAAATAATTATATTTATTTGTTAAATTCATGAGATTTAAATTTATCTAGTGTTTCGATATTGACGAATGCAATTACGAGGGTGCCTGCGGAAGGGGTGCGTTATGCGTGAATGTACCAGGCGCGCATAAGTGCGAATGTCCTGACGGATATGACGGAAGTCCCGAAGAGGAATGTAGAGATGTCGATGAATGTCTCAGAAGTCCTTGCGGACGTTCCGCTCTCTGCACGAACGTACATGGTAGTTTCCGGTGTTCTTGTCCCGATGGAATGGACGGTGATCCGATGACAGGTTGCCACGGTAAGTTTCGAAAATTTTCAATTACGATTGTAACTCATATTAGGAGTGGTAATTAAGGCATAGAATTCTTTACGGCGGATGGAAACTGCTTAAACAGTATTTATATATTATTAATTATCATGCTTCAATAACGCAACATTGTTCATCATTACTGACATAATAATGGCGTTAACAGAATTTTAATAAAAAAATTATTTTGATAAAATCCATCAGTACAAACATAGTTTCCTAGAATTCAGATTCCAATATTATATAATAATATCGTTGATCTGTGTGTGACACATTTGTGACTGACAAACCGCTTGAACTCACAAACATCCGCGGTCATCGGCAGATGTGAACGAGTGCGAGGAAAGTTCGCCCTGCGATGCAGAATCGGAATGTGTAAACACCGAGGGTAGCTACGAGTGTAGATGCCACGCCGGCTACCGGATGGACCACGCGCACGGTTGCGCTGACGTGAACGAGTGCATCGGTGGGGACGCTTGCGCGGCCAATGCTAGGTGCATCAACGTCCCGGGCTCATATAAATGCATCTGTCCCCCGGGTTTCGTCGGTCAGGGACTAACCCGCTGCGAAAGTCAGTTATAGCCAAGCTCTCACATAACACTGTCACATTGCATGCTATAATACTCATCTTGTGATTAACAATATTAATTAACAGACGTGAACGAATGCGAGCGCAACCCCTGCGGTGAGAATGCCGAATGCATCGACACGATCGGCAGCTTCGTCTGCAGCTGCAAGGCGGATTACACTGGCGATCCTTTCAAGGAGTGCAGCGGTTAGCTTACCGATATCTTCTCCTCTCCGACATATTCTCATTCTCATTTTCCTTCTCTTAACCATGATTTCAATGAATCGTTCTGAAAGTGCTGGACATCAGAATGTACTGTCCCGGCACTAATATTTTAATATGTTTTTATTTGCCAGTAATTCTTTCTCTAAACGTTCATTTAGAAATGGGCTATTTTTTGTACTGCATCTATAATTTTTCTTGAAAAAATGTCTATTTCTTCTAGCCTTTTGAATTTCTGACATCGTGGAATTTTTTTATTATAGCGGCAATGTTTTTTTTCTTTCCTAGATATCAACGAGTGTACGGCTTTGGAGAATCCTTGTGGTAGAAATGCGATTTGCAAGAACGAGGAGCCTGGTTATAACTGCCTCTGCCCGCCGGGATACAGTGCTAGCCCCAGCCCGGCAGTCGCATGTGATCAGGTAATAATTCAATCACCCCGTTGCGCCCCATCTCGAATCGTCTCATAAATACGTATGTGGATAAGACGCGAGAGATGTCCCGAGACAAATATTTCAAAAGGAGACAAAAGGAACTGCTCCTTTGACCGGTCCGCAGTTTCTTTCTACAAAGGCGACGGATAAAAGAAAGCAAACAAAACGAAGGTGGTATCGCGCACAAAACAAGACAAACGTGAACCGGTTTTACATCGTTTACCTCTTTTCCAAACTATTTTCGTCGTTTATAAAACCACAAAACCACTGACTCACAGCTCCATTTATTATGAAGACACGCTTTTTATTCGCGTTTCTAAAAAATAACTGTATATACAGGAGGACAGGACCGGTTTTCGATTTCAAGTAGAATGTCTCCGAACGCGACAAGAATTATGGACGCAAAGTTATAAAGTGTCACCCCATCGCATCATTTTCAGACGGACGTGACGACTCTTTGCAAATCGAATTTCGATTGCGTCAACAATGCTGAATGTATCGAGGGACAGTGCTTCTGTAAGGATGGCTTCAAGGCCACTGGTGCTGAATGCGTGGATCTGGACGAGTGCCTTACTAATCCTTGTGGGCCAGCGTCGATCTGTACAAACACTAGAGGAAGCTACCATTGCGAATGCGAGTCTGGATTTGTTGGTACTCCGCCCCATATACCATGTAAAGGTAATCTTAATTATATATATATATATGTGTGTGTGTGTGTGTGTGTGTGTGTGTGTGTGTG
>VBVR01000669.1:0-43754 GCA_011638315.1 Tetramorium parvispinum | reverse complement strand
TAATAATATATTAATAAACATGTTAATAATAATTAATATAAATAAATATCGTACATATCGTATTTTGAAGACCTTCTTAATTATTTTTTTCAGATCGAGTAAAATGTAAATAATGAAATGTCAGTAATCCAATCGTGAGGGGAAACAATTCTTTGAGCCGGAGACAATATAAAAGCTACATCGGTAAGTGATAAAATTTTATGACGGAAAATAGTAAAATTTTTAAACATATGTTTTATACAATATTTGAGAGAAAATTTTTAAAACCTTAAAATTTAATGCTTTTTTGTGGCAACTTTTTTTTTCACGCATAATTGTTTTTACTGTATTAAACTTTCAACTAATAAAGTTTTGAATGTGTGTTTTTATTATGCAGAGATTAACGTAAAAATTGAGAATCGATAAAACGCTTTGTTTTCTATATTTTAAACACTCGAATTCAACTGAATTTCGATTTGGAAATTTCAGAGACTAGCACTTATCGCTGATTGAATATAATATAATCATCCTCTTTTTTTCCGCTATTAGTTTGAACGTTATTCGCCGGCACAATTAATCACATTTCTCGATAATTATCGAGACAATTAATTATTATCCGCTTTTATCGTGCTTTTCAGTGAATTCGATTACTGTTGATATTTTAAGTACTCATTGAAACACATTTTGAGCTTTTACCACTCGAAAGCTGCCGATTGAAAATCCCATGATTTTTACATAGCCGTCGTCCCATACGCTCGAATTTTTTTTTTCGAAAATCTTTGCGTTGTGCTGGTCACATCTCTTTTTCAAAACAGCCATATTCCGCATTGATCGTATATATCTTTGGAATTCAAATTAGTTTAATAAAACTCATTGTTGCGACTGAGAAAGAAATCCTACGCGATCGCGCAGAAAACTATTTTTCTTGTCGCACCAGACAGCTTTAATATGGTGCACGTGTCGTCCATAGTATTCATACGTTTTATTCCTTCCTGCGGCGGACGTTATTGTGTGTTTTTCATAAAAATCTGTAGCGCACAAAAGATACCACCGTTGAGGGTGTCCAAAGATACATAATAAAAATACGTTGGTCGGAGGTAGCGAAGAATGAGGAAGCAGACAGCTTCGTCCGCATAAAACTAATACGCATATGATCAAATTCCCGATGAAAAGGGTTTTCTTCGAATATTGCTGAGGTTTCTCTTGTTGTTGTCACGTCGTCGAGTTGCTGTTCTTAATCTTTTATCAATGGTTTTCTATTCAACAGTGGCAGGAAGATTAATGATGTTGCGATATTATCACTCTGATTTCTATTCTTATTACAGTATTCTAGTATCATTATAATTCTTTATAATTATCTTTATAAATCTCTATAAAATTGTTAGCATTTATATTCATCTTCGTATTTATATCAAGAAATATTTATGAGTTAATAAAGCAACATTTATACTTTAAGTATATTAAATTTAGAATTTTTAATTAATTTTTGTTATTCTATGTATTATATTTTGCATTGTTATTGGAACTTTCGACAGTATTTCTGCTATGTAATTTATTTACTTATTAAGCTATATTAATTTATATATCAATATGTGTAATATCTTTAATATTTTTAAAGAATTTAATATCAAAATAGAAAGAACCTCTTCACATTTAATACATATGCGTAGTCAAATATTTTTATATTTGAATATTTTCCAGTTCGTTAACTCTGTTATATTCTTTTTAAATGTATGTTGCATCATTTCTCGAAATCTAGTACATTTTCATATTTTTATCCTGTACTATTTTATTTACGGGTATTGATTTATCATCGACGGTCATTTCTCCTAATTTATCTGTCGATTGATGAATTTTCGATCGTAGTTAAATACGGTTGGCTCCATGGCAAAGGGTGGCCGATAACGTAACACGTCCGAGAAGTTTCCGTTTCGCGGCTGATAATCAAAGCTATTCGTACTAAATGCGCGTAAGCAAAGTTTAGAGTAGGACGAGCCCGCATTTTCGATAAGTTTCTACCGATAACACGATCCTTCTCAGGCCTCCCTCGCCATTTTCCACCGAAGAAAGTTGCTTCCGGGGCACGAAGTTCGATTAAGAGAAGCGTTTACGAGGATCGCTGTAGGGGCAGTTCGAACTTTATGGACTATAGAGAGAGAAAGAGTTTTTTACGACGGGACGCGCTCGCGAAATACATCGCTAGGATCGAGAGTGAATATTCGTGTATTCGTTCATACTTATTTCCCGTAGAACTGTTTCTTGTTTTTTTTAATTTCTTCTTTTCTTCTGATTTGCTTTTTTTGTACGAAAAAATTAATTTAATTATTTGGCGAATTCGATATGCTGTGCATTTGATACTATCAATTAATTTGCAAGACAGATTGCGTGTAATTAGCTTATTATAAGATATTTTTGAAGCTGAAGAAAATTACAATTAAATTTTTATGAGTTGTTATTAAATTTACAGAAGTACGCTTAATTAAATTTACGAATATTCTATTTTTCGAAAATGTGTATCTCAAAAATATTTGAGTCAGAAATGATTGAAAAAGTAAACATTGCTTAACATTTATACTCTATATTATTTAATTAGAGATAAATCAGTCAGTTTTTGGTCGTTAATTCGACATTTTTTATTAGTAAATCTTTTACTTAGATCGCGTTAGAATAATTACGCTATATTATTTATATTCTATTTTTCTTCTTTTACTTATTATGCTTTTATATATTATGTTTCTTGAAAGATTTATCCAGTTACACTTAATATAGTTTTACTTTTTTATATTTTTCCGTGTCTCGCGAATTGAGCTACAACTTTGTTTTATCATGAGCTATACGTGAATAAATATACATGCTATTTTCCCCTTCGTGTTTCTGTCCCCATCAATTTTCACCCTCTTATCCTTTGACGATTTGGAAATTTATATCGTCCCCTTGCGTTATTTACTCATCGCTCCCCGGTTTTCCGCAAGGAGATAGTCGGAGAGCTATTTCCTCGAAAAGAGGAGTGACTTGTCCCAAAACGACTCGTCAGAATGTAATAAGATGCTGAAAGAAGCAACGAGTCAGGCCTCAAGTATGAAAATTTCTTTCTTGGAGTTTTGTCCCGAAACATTTTTCACATCGGAAATCTTATCTCCTACAAATGTAACGATTAATATGACATAAATACTATGCGGCAAAACATAACGCGTATTGTTGATAAAACACGTTTTCGCTTTTACTTTAATTAAATTTTTCCGTTTCTACTCCTGTTATACGTGTGCCTTATTCTCATTTGTATTATCCCTATATGAATACACTGCTGGCCAAAAATTCGACATTAATTAAAAATATAGTATATGAAATAAAATTAAATTTTAAATGTTTTATAATTTAACATATTTTATTCATTGTTTTATAACAAAATGAAAAATAATATAAAATATTTGAAAGTTCTACATATAATAAAATTTTTTTCATAACATGAAACATTTTTTTCATAGCCATGTATATTAACATTTTTTTATATACATATATATAATACTTTTTTTAACGTTAAATGAGATGATTTAGCTACAAGATTACTTATTTTTTCTGATAGAAGCTACAACTTAACTACAGTTTTACTGGAACATTAAATTTTATATGTTGTCTCAAATTTTTGGTCGGTAGCGTATATTATCTGTGATACACACATATTCCATAATTGTAAATTTTAGATATAGAGGAAAACCCATCGTATAATTAATACGATGTCGTGTAAATACGTCATGAAACGAACCAGTTAGAAAAATTCGATGATATTCGAGTCACTTTCTGCATCAGCGATTGACGAGTCAATCAAAGAAAACTAAAATTAAATGTTGTGTAAATTAATGTTTAAATAATGATGAATGCAAATTAGAATATAGCAAACTAAAAAATACACCTACCTGTTTGAAGGCAACAGAAGAACTGACAAAAATTTTCGCCACTAATAGAAGGAAACATGTGAAAATATTGATTTAATAATTCCCAAATAAAAAAATGGCAAACCGATTAAATTAAAACTGAATCATAGTATAATTTTAGATATCTGTAAATTTCTTACTTTTTATTTGTTAAATATTACTCTCTTACCCGATATTTATTATTTTTTATTAAAAATATAATTAAATAAAATGAGACATATAAATATAACGAAAAATGTGAAGTTTGAGATGTACGAGATGAAAAACAGAAAGCAGGATAAATAATTAAAAATATCTTTTCACTTCAGAGTATATGGAAAACGTACACGTATAAATTCTTCATTCTTAAAATTTGATTTTCAGAATTATGCTTTTTATACTCTTTTTATATAGAAGAGAATTAAAGGCGAAAAATTTTGAGCGTTCTTCTGGCATATCCAGTTGTCGTAAGATGAAAAATGGCGTAAACAAAAGAAAGGTCAACAGAAGATTAAGAACAAAAACGGTTGCCGATGTGGTGATGACGTTTAATCGTAAATCAATAAAATTAATGAATTAAATAAATAAATTAAAAATGTTTATACACATATTTATATATATATATAATATATATAATATAATATAAAACATAAATAGGGTCCCGCGCGCGCGAGATTGCTGGAGCACAGTGCGCATCCCCCGCTCCCCATCGTTTTCACTCGCGCATGGGGGTTCTCGTCGTCGAGGTTTTTGACAGATGAGATCATTATCGGTCTCGTGATAATATTTTTCTGAAGATTCGTTCGACACAACCTCCATCTCCGGCACGATATTATATCCGTTCTATTTCGTAATAACCTTCGTGAACTTTTAATTTACAACGGAAGTAAACATATCGGATATACCGTCAATGCTTCTTCACATATCGTGCATTTTATAGACGGAGAACATTTTCGAGAAGATCTTATTATACCTCTCAAAAACCTCTCGACCGATCGTCCCGCGTTTCTATCTTCATTGAGATGAGATTTCATTATCGCTCTCGCGAGTTTCTCTCTCTCTCTCTCTTTTCGTTTTTATCTCTTTCTCTTTCTTTTATCTACTTTATATCTCTGCTTTTAGCTAGCCTAATGCGTTACACTATCGTATTTTACATTAAATTGTTTTTGCCCTGTGGTGTCTCTTCCGCGACTCGCTCGTTGACTGGCCAATTTTCTCCTCCTCCTTTCATACCCTTTTCTATCTACGCAATGACGAATCTTTAATTTACTATTCTAAAAAACTTTAAAAATGCTGTTACAAAGACGTCACTGCTGTTGGAAGTCGGTTCTCACAATCAGTGAAAAATTTACTTCGACGATCGAAATATTATGATATAATCACATTTAGCTCATTTATTTAATCATCAATCATCTGTGTGATTACATCATATGACAATCATCTGAGAGTATTTTTATCGATTTAACTCGTTAGAAATTTAGTTCTTTAGATTGCCGAAAATATCATTAATAAATATTGAAATTATTATTTTGATATGTTTTACTAATAAGGAGTAGAATGGCCAACTTACGAGCAACTTCTCAATAATGTAAATGCAGTACATTATTATTCAATTTTAATAATTATAATGAATACATTAGACGTTTCGATCCTTAGTAGGTTTTTTCCTCAGTAATATTAAACATTAATCTAAAAGCCATATTAAATAAGTATTTTAGACTAAATGAAATAGATAAATTGAATAAAAATAAAAAAAATGAAAAAACGAAAAGTATATATAGGGTCACCGTAGGCTAAAAGCAATTGTCAGATACATTACGCTGTCAATCAATTAAAAATACAGTATAAACAAAGGGAGTCATAATGTTGAGGAACTATAAAGTTGAAACTATTGCTCGATTAGACGAGAATATATTCATCCAAAGATTTCACTTGTCAAAAAATAAAATTTTTAATTTTTTAATTTTTATTTAATTTATTTTTTATCTATTTTATTTATTCCGAAATATTTAGTTTGATACGGCTTTTAGATTAATGTTTAATTATTAATGTACTGAGGATGATCCAGTAAGGGTCGAAAAGTCTAATTGTAATCATTATAATTATTAAAATTTAATAATAATGTACTGCATTTAAGCCTATAAATTACTCGTAAGTTGGCCATTCCAGCCGTTATTAATTGTTTTAGCATATCACGAGCTTTTCTTATTAATCCAATTAATATGTTATGCTAATAATTATGCAAGAATGTTTTTGCTATTTTTTTTTACTCGACGATCATTTTATGCATTTTACCTGCACTTTCTCGTATCTTCAAAACGTAAAGATGGAAAACTCGTGGATTAGGATCCCCTCTCAACGCTTACTGCATTATTCGAACATTTTACCGGCGTCCCAACAGCGACGAACATGTAACGGCTTAGTTTCCTAGCTCATCCGCGATTTCAATAAAACCGAACCGTGAAATAATAAAGTCGTTAAAAAAAAAGTCGAAGAGAAAGATAATCGGCTTGGCGAAATGCAAGTTTGATCCGTAGAAACTACTTTCGACGGCGGCTCTCTCTTTTTCTGAAAAAATAATTAATAACTTTTCAACATTCCTTTCGTTTTCTTATACTTTTTGCTTCAAGCTAGTTATTAATTTTGAAGAAGAGCCTTCATGTATCAAAATGTGAATTAAGACCATCATCTACGAAACTAAAAACTATACTTTTTCCTTAACCTTTTCTCACATTTACAATATTTCACGGTACGGTCTTATCAAGTACCGAGGTTCGATACTCTTGGACCACTTAGGCCATATATACGTCGTTCGTGGCCTGATTGTGGCTTTAAGAGAAAAGAATTCGCCGATAGAAGGAGTGAGGATTCTTCACGTCGTTCTGATTGCCTACAGGAGACAATCCGTCGTCGTGATTGTGCCCGTCCTTGATCGAGACCCTGGGCTCTTTGGTATTGTTCTCCTTTTTCGTGGAGACTATAGAGAAGTTGTGCGACACAAACCGCCTCTCTCGTGCACTTCCATGTCGTCATTCTGGACGGTGTTTTTTTTTTCTCCAGGTCAAGCACCGCCAATTCGAATTCGCGCGAATAGTCGCTCGAAGCTCTCCCCTAATGATACCGCGCCGAAAAGAGCATCGGGACAGTTGAGAGATCGCCGCGTCTCTCCCTTTTTTTTCCTTCCCTCTTTCACACGCCAACACACATTCATTTGCACATTCATGATCTCTCGCACCGTTGCCCATTCTTTCTGTCATTTCCATTCTCTCTTTCTCTCACTGAAGAACTTTCCGCGGAAGCGCGAATATGTCGCGTAGTGCCATTTTCTAGAAGGAAAGTACTGGTAATAATGCTCGAAGAAGAGAAATAAGAGAGACAAGAAAAGAAGAAAGAGGGAGAGTAAAAAAGAGAAGAAACTGTTAAAAAGAAAAATTTAGAAAGAAAATAGGAAAAATATTCATACAAGAGAAAAGAATAAAAATATATTCGGATAAAAGAGAAGAACAAGAAAAATAAAAAAAGAAATAGAGAGAAAAAGAAAGATAATAAGGAAAAGATGTATAAGTAGCATTAGCTGTAGAAATTGAAAAAGGTACGAATGCCCGGTCCAAACTATTTTGGAACCTGTCCTTATATAAATACGTAGGACCCGTCCTAATGCCCGAGATCGACGGATTCGAAATTCGTCATTTCTAATTCTTTGTCTCGATTTCTCTCCTTCGTCTAATCGTCTCGCGTCCGTGTCCCTGATCCTATTTTTCTCCATTCATGCGATTTTCCCTTCCCTCTTTGGTCGCGCGTTGGCCCTCTCACGACTCTGTCTCGTGGGTTCCTACACTCCAGTACGCCGCGAGGGTAGAAAAAGGTCTACTCATGGTTAAAAAGGGCCCCGCGCGATTATCGCTAGCAGTAGTACGAGGTAGAGAGTCCCAGCTTGCAGGAAAAGGGTGCCCTACGCCGGTTATACACACTTCCGGTGCTGCTGACGTCCTTCGTCTCGCACCGCAGACCCGTGAAGCCCTCCGCGCATCTGTAACAGAAAATTTGAACAAATTAGTTAATATTTTTTAATGTGATTATATTTTGCAAAATTGAAATTGCAGTTGAACATAGATATTATTGAAAATAGAAATAATATTTTCATACATTCATCATGATGTAAAAAAATATTATAATTACTTCCTTTTCTTAAAAAATAAGAACGTAAAACTGCTCAATTCTTTATTTAACGAAATTTTAAAAATCATCATTTAGTCCTCCTTATATTGATTTTCTTAATTTTAACTTTTCTTCGGTTATTCTTCATTATTCTTCCATGAAATTAATTTCAAAAGCTATCCGTCCGTACTAAAATACAGAAAATTTTAATTATCTAAGATTATAAATATAAAGATTGATAATCTTTTATAATATATAATTACGCGAATTATATTTTCATTTAATTCTTTTTAATTCTTCTTAATAATCATTTATTTAATCTTTATATCATTTTTATCTTTAATGACCATCCAGGCCGTTTTGTCGGTAAAATTTATCGTCTGTCTCGGTTATTTTTTGGCATCGTATGTGAAACGTGAGTTTCTTAATTTAACTAAATGTATGCGTCGTATCAGAATTCGCACGACGAGACGTCTTTCGCACGCGGCAGTCTGCGAAAGTGCGGGGGAGACGCGGTCGGAGACGACGGAACAGTAGGGATTTCGAGGAGAGACAGGCCGATGCGTCGTTTCTTTGGAAAAATAATGTTATGTCGTCGTCGTGGCTATTTAAAGACTGCGGTTAACTAACCGCGACGAGACGTTCGAAGCCACCGTGGGATTAAGAGTCCGGGCGTTCGTTTGGTGTCCGGATAAATAAATTATAGTACGACTTTTCCTCTACCAATCTTTTTCGTATCTTTTATTTTTTCTTTAATTCGCGAGCTGTTTGCTTACATTTTAATTGCAAAACGTCATCTGTCGCTATCATCGTCGTGTCGTATTTTCGCTGTTCGGCAAATGAGTATACATTTCGTAAAAAGATACATGCACAGCGAATCACGCTGGTGTCATCTCCTATTAATTTTTTCTGCGAAGTGTCAGCTAGATCATAAAAGTTAATATAATTTAAAATCGTATTCATGAAACATAAATATCCAGTAATAATTGCGGTCATTTTTGGTAAAATGTGCATTGGGCATTCTTAATTCGGCACTGCGACCGAAGTAGAAGTCTGCAAAGAAGTCTACCTCTGCCGTCTGGATGCTCGGCAGCGTGCGATAAAGCGTATTTTTGTCACGACAAATTTGGAGCGTCTGAGACTTGGCATGTCGTTTTTATTTCGTGAAATCGCACGCATAGGTAAAACGAGAGCGGGAAAGAAAGAAGAGGAAAGGAGAACAACGAAGGAAGAAACGAAGAGAGAGAAAGAAGGGAGAATGATGTTCTTCAACTACGTCTTTTTGAGTGTTCGAGTGCACCAGAATATTTATCGTGCAAATACAAGCATCATTTTTAAACTAAAAAGAAAAAGAGAGAGGAGGAAAATGACAGGAAAGAGGTATATGCTAAAGGGTTAACGCGATAAGTATGCGGAAGGTCGAGTGCGAAAATCGCGGGATGGGTCACTTTTTGAATAAAACTTGAACAATTCATTAATGCACATTTTTTAGGAGTTCGATCTAATTAGATTTTGTTGGGAATGTTTTGCGGATTTGATTTAAAAATTTTTTAGTGCTGTCTTTGCTGGGATTTACGAGAGTCTACGTTAAATATACTATCCCCTTCCTTTTTCCCGCTAGATTTACTGCCAAACGAAATAAAACAGCGGCGTAGATAGCACAATTTATTGTACCATTCACTTAAAGCCATTAACGTGTCCCGCTAACTTTGCTGCCCCGAGTAATTGGCCTTCCGTTAAGATTTATCGTAATCATGCGTGTATTCGCTACGCTATGGGCAACTCTTTCTGCTGCCGTAAAAAGGACTCCGACTCGTGAACTGAAACCCGCGAAACGTTCGTGTATTTGCGAGAATTAGTTAGGTAAGACGTATATGCAATGAGAAGTTCGAGTTAAACAGATTCGTACTAATGCTCAGATTGCGATAGTAATTCGAATTGTATATATTATAAAGAAATTGATAAATTGATAAAAAAAATATCGCTAAAAAACGTGATAGTTTCTAATTCGTGTTATATTTTAAATTGTATTTTATCATTACCTATATGCGTATTAATATGTTTTTTCGAATGATTTTCCAAGATTCGTTCTTCGCACAATTTTGATAAAAATTAGAGAAGTCATTGGTAAAATAGATGGATATCTCAGAAACATTAATTCGAGAATTTTTTATGTTCCTGTCTTTAAATTATTTTTATGAACAGGCGGAGGAAATAAAATATCCTCGATCAAAATGGTTCTGGACGTTCGTTAAAAATCGATTTTTCTCGTTGACAGATTTTATGGGAGCGTGATTCTTGGCTGCATTGTTTAGTTTGTGTCACGGCGTGCGGGTGATATACACTGAACGCGTAAAAAATTATAAACTAACGTGACGTTAATTCAATTGGCAGAATTATGGAAGATCAGTTTTCTCCTTGTTTTTTCTCTGTCAATTAATATTTCATTTTCTGAGAACTGATCGAAGATATTTTATTTCCGCCCGTTCATAAAAATAATTTAAAGACAGGAAACATAAAAAATTCTCGAATTAATGTTTCTGAAATATCCATCTATTTTATCAATGACTTCTCTAATTTTTACCAAATTATATGAAGGATGAATCTCGGACAATTGTATAAGATATTTTACTTTTTATATATCCACATTAATATAAAATAACATCTTTCACAGAAAATGTCGCGTAGGTACATCCCTCATTCTCTCTCTCTCTTTTCTCTCTCTCATTCTCTGTCATTATCCTCAGATTTATTTTGTTAAAGTAAGCATTACAAGATAGCTTTTAAATAATTTTAAAATATATGCAATCGATCTGATTAATCGTGAAATAGTATATAATGGCTGATAGATGCGGAAATTGAATATTCCATTTTATTAATGAGACGCGATATTTCTTAATTGAATCAATTATCACTGACGTTTGTGATAATTATACACTCTTATCTCGTTAATTACACAAGCTTATCTCGCAGTGGCAATTCGATATTTAATGAAATCTTTTTAGATATTCCCAAATGAGACAAACCTAATTTATATTCTATAAGTGAACGATTCAATTATTCAAGATTATACAAAGAAAAAAAAATTAGATATATAATGTTCTCTAGAAATATTATATAATTGTTTGAATTCTTTTAAATTTAAGATAAAATTTTATATATATATATATAATTTATATGTCAAGATAAATTTTGAATTGTCTAACACATTTTTCCGAAAAACTTGATTTTGATCATTTAATTATCCTATAATCTAATTGGAGATTAAACATTTTTAATTTTTAAAATTAGAATGGATTAATAACTCTGTTCTTTTTATCTTTTATATGAAATATTTAGTATTGTGTTCTATAAAAAATATGATTAAATGACATTTCATATAATTAAGAAAGTACGACAAGATGAAAATTTACGACGACATCGCTGCATTTATTAAAATCATACGCTGACCACTTTGTTTTAACGACATACGGATGAAATGCGCAGTACGTTGTGAGTTAAGTTAATTTTTACAGAAAACAATGCTTTAATCACATTTAAACCTCGCAATGGTGCAATGGCGACAAACGCCGACGAGATGCACGTAGTCCGTAGTAATAACTCAAAACGTTTTTCCGCGTGACACTACGGATTAAGAATAAACAAAACCGGACAAAAAACTAATTAAAATCCAGAAAATCCACGAGAAGAGCGCGGGAGATGTTCCGACGAATGCTGTCTTTCCGCGCCAGTCTGAACATAGTTTTCTTTTTTCTCGGTATTAATTAAAAGAAGCACAGCAATCTCGAAGAAAGGCGAATCGCTTTATCCGAGGCCCGCATTTAAACGCATCCTTAAGAAGGCCGCTTTCCTTTTATAATATTTTTTGCGACGGTAGAATCCTATAATTGCAATTGCAGCAGTGTTAGATAAAAAGATTTTCTAAGTATGTATTACACAAGACTTCGAGACTACAATCTTTTACGCGAGATTTTTGGACGAATTCATATATTCTACTTTTTCAATAATCTGACGTAAAATTCAATAAAAGTTTAATATGATTGACAGTTTTATTGATTTATATATTTGATTTTGAGAGCTCAAGTAAATCATCGATCTCGACAAAATTCAAAGAACCAACATTTTGAAGGTGTGTTTAATTCGAATTGAACATGTTTAAGGCAGATGTGCTCAAATTGATTATTCAATACATCTTGAATACATCTTCTTACACACAGATTTACGTTCGAAAACCAAAGGCTAATATTTATAACGCAATGAAGACTGAATTAACATATCAAAGTTTTGTAAATTGATATTTTGAACTGTAATGAAAATAATAATTTTGTGTATATCGAATCAAAGAATTTAGTTAATAAGATAAAAAATTGAATATTTTTTGAAAATAATAATTTACAAATTATTAAGATTTTTCAATTAATTTTATAAAATGTGTTAATATACAGTTGTATTTTAATTTGTAATTTCTGCATACAGCAGTAGTCTCATATTGGAATAATAATACATAGATATAATGTTTAGTTAGAGCCTTTGAATATTATTTTCTTTCTTATTCTTTTCCCTTGTGCAATCTACACACATAAAATTATTTCATAATATAATATAAAAATTCATAATATAACCTTTTCTTTTTCGCATTTTCTGGGACATTCACAGTGTGCAGATCGAATGCGTTTGCCCTCGCGTGAGCTTGAATGCACAGAACAACTCTGGCTATAATATACCGTACTTTATGTCGAAACAGCCTGCGAGTCGCACTTTTCCACCCTCGCCCGTGCACTTACTTCTCGCGGGGCAAACTGGGTTACTTAGTTGCTCGTATAGCAGCTGCATCCACACTTACTGCGCATACAAACGCGGTTGAAGCAAATCTACTAGAGATCCTGTTGCACCTGCACCTTCCTCTTCTTTTATCTTCCCGATTTCGTCGTCGCTCTTGCTCCCATTTCCGTTTATTTTTCCATTCTTTGCTCTATTTTTGTGCCGATTTGGTGTCACTCCAGGGGTGAAAAAAAACACTTTATTTTTGTGTTAGATTTTGATGTTTACAAAGATATTTGAGGACAAAAATTAAGCTTTTTACAAAATGAAATTTGGACCGAGTAAGAGTATTATGTATCATAAAAAATCTATAAGATTCCGATATCGCGAACAGTTATAAAATATTTCTGGAATTTTTGTTAAGAAGAAGTTGACTTCAATATAATGGTCGAATTTTCGATACTCTTTTTTCAATATCCTGTATATCTGGGGTTTATTCATCGCTGAAAGTAACATGGAAGCTAGGTGCGAACGTCGTCAAAGGGTGCCAGCTGGCGGGACAGGATACCGTCTGGGAAATTGGGACGTCGAGCGGCGGAGCTTGCTCTCGATCATTTTCCAACGTATGTCGACTTCCTCCTTGTGAGGGCAGGTGGGAATGTAGGGTGGCGGTGGGAAGACACGATATCTCCCCGGTGCAGTCTCAACCAGGAAGTTCGAACGGCCTTTCAGCTAAGTCCAGTGGAACTTGAATTAGCTTGACTGTAGCTAAGCAATGACCACAAAATCTGATTCGACGCAGGAGGTTTGCGTTGATGAGCGGAGACGCCATAGGAATTTAATTTTCCTTAGTTGAACCGTGTTAGGTCGCGATAAAGAATTAAGTAACATACGGTTGGATCTTTTCAGTTAGCGATGAAGAAGTATCTTATGTGTTTGCTATTAGAAAAAGATTTGAGATCGTTTCGCTCAATTCATGATATGTTATCGTTTACCTTTTCACTTACATTTATCGTTGTCTGGTATAGAAATTATTAAAATTACTAAAATTCCTTGTAATTACATTATTAACTACAATAATTGTGTATTTAATGTTTCGGACATTTTCAAGATTTAATTCCAGAATGAAAAATAAATTCCTTATACATTTACTTTTATTCAATGTCTAAATTCAAAAGTGTCGAAGTAATGCATTTGCATTTCTTTTCTATTTCGGAAAAGTCGAAGCTGCTGTATACGTGACACGCGTGACGATTCGTAAGCAAAGTTTGTAGTCCGCACGCCATTCACGTCGAAACTATTGATCCTCTCTAATCAATTAGATGGTCCAATTAATTACATGTGCAGTTTAAGACGAGAGGTCTTAAAGCGAGATTTACGTCTCGCACAAGGATTCCTCGAAATCGACACTTCGTATAAGAGCTTTATATGTATCGAGGGGACGGGAGGGGGGGGGGGCATTTGCGCAGTGCCGTGTGATATATCACGATGTCGAAAAACTTTCCCGTAACTCCCGCTGTACGCTTTCAATAAGAACGCTCGGCGAAAGAATTCCGTAGGTGTTCGGAAATAAAAGCGCACGAAGCGGAAATAATAGCGCGGAAAGAGAGCACGACGTGTAAAGGTAAAGGGAGTGAAAATTTTACGGTGTCTGACTTGCGATCGTTGCAAGAGCGCGTCCTCCGTTCGGACGGGCAACGCTTTTGCCTCGAGGAAACTGCGTGATCTTTCTCTAATTAATTAGAGACGCGTTTAATTAAGTTAAATGGCCGGGTTTTACCAGTTGGACGGTGTAATGAAACTACACGAAAGTCCGAGACTTATACCATGGCAAACGCCTAAACGTGTAGATACGATGCATCAGTTGTTTATATTTATATTGAAAATATTAGATTGAAATGGGAGATAATTTATCATCCATAATTATTATATTTTTATCAATTATATTATAAAATTTAAATTAACAAATATATATTTTAGAAAATTTCTTGTATCTCTTTTTTGTTAGAATTTTATTTTATTATTAATATTATTTCATATATTTTTTTATTTCAATATTCTGAAATGTTAGTTATTATTTTGCCAAATAAAATCATGGTAAATTTACGTGAAATTGTCTTGTGTGTGCTTAATCAAATCTATTCTCAAGTAAAATTTTATCGTTAATTAAATCCAGAAAGAAATTAATTAGCCATGAAACGAATCTTGCGAATGTTCGAAATTTTCAATCTGACGCGATTAACCGATGATAAAAAAAACGGTATTTATCACTTGCAACATCGAGAAGCACTTCAATTCGATTGAGCCATCGTGCCGGATGATTTGAGCAACTATCCGTTCGTGCCTTGCCAAGACAAGAGCGACTTCAGCGAAATTTTTTGTAGATAACTGTGGTCCCTTGCTTCAGTCTTTTCTTCTCTTTTATTTCTTCTCTTTCTCAGAGCGCTCTTATAAAATCACAGAAATTTCAGTTTTGAAGACTTGTCTGCGGAAATTCACTCGTTTCTTTTGTTGCTATTAAATTTAATATAATGCGTCTGATTAAATACGAAATCACACAATATTGCATTATTATATGAAATATTTAAATATGGGAATTACACAATGATAATATTTTGAAACTTTTGTATTGCTCTCATTATGCAATAATTTTGTCACTTCGAATGATTGATATAATATTTTAGAATGATGCGATATTTTTATGGAGCATCCAACCTTTATCAAATTTAAAATAACAGAAATTTTTAAATTTCGTTTTTAATGCAAGAAATTTTTTTATTTTCTTTGAAAGTAAAAATAACATTTTCAACTTCTAACTTTTTTAATGTTTTAAATATTTTTAAATTCATTATCAAATTAATTATATGAAATCGTAATCTCGTGTAAAGATCAGCCGCGATAAATTCGCGATTCAAAGAGCGCATCGTCGAATGTGACAAGACTGCGTATTTCTTCGCTATGCTTCGCAGATATTTCGTTCTCGCCCCACGAAGACGAGTATGTTCAATCTTCTGAAGTTGTTTACACGACTGACAGGATAGCTGCCGTGGGTAGATGGCAAAGGCGGATTTTTGTAGCGATTACCATTTATTGGCACGTCTTGAAAGCTCGTCGCGGCGCACAGGATCGCGGTGCTTGCGTCGGACAGCTCTATTTCCTTAAGCGACGGCTGGGGGTAGTTAGAGGGTGGAAATGTCAGATAGCATGGGCTGGCTGAGTCCGGGCCCGGCGGATGGTTCTAGGCGAGAGACCCGGCTCAACTTCCGCCTCCACGTGCGTTGGCCACATATGTCACTGAAACTAACTTTTGCGAGCTCTCGCTCTCCGCCAGTTCCCATCGTGGTCCTCCTTTGCCCATCCTACCCCTTGAGACTGCCCACCGATCACGGGACGACCGCTCGAATCGCCGTACTTCAGTCCTCGCGGTAGTAAAGCTTTTGTAGCGATGGAAACAATCATTTACCATGCGGCTTTTGATATATAACTGCGCGGAAATAAATGTATAACACTGGCATAGCTGAGAGGAATTATATGGAGTGTCTCAGCGCATTCGTCATTTCCTTTTATTTCAAATTGTCATTGAACACACTTATTAGAGTTTTTGATGTAAAGATTATAAAGAAATAGTTTTATCCAAAATTTATTTCAATTCCGTACGACTAACAAGAAAGTACTTTTTTTTTATTTTTCAAATAAACTATACATCAGTAAAAATTTATTTGCACAATTTTGCTCACTATGGATTACATTTATAATTTGAAATATTAAAAAATACTAAAAAAGATGTTTAAACAATCCTTTCAATTTTTATTGAAGAAGAGGTCAATATGAAAGAATATAAATATATTTGTCAAAGAATCTCCGATATGAGAAGCAATGGCAATAAAGTCAGAATAACTTGGTTGATTGTAAATTGCGACACGTGTGAGATCGTAGATCATCGGCCTCGGGGAAATGCGAAGCGGCAGAATTGTAGATCGCGGTTGATGAAATGTTTCCATTCGGAGCGATGCGTTCACCATGAAGACGCGTACTGTGCGGCATAAGAAATAAATCACACGTTTCCACGTGCGCGCGTGTGGAACGCGCAATGCACGAGGCGACGTAATTAATTAAGGCGAATCGCTTCGGATTGTTCGCGCGTTTTACACTTGGCACGCTGAGTAACGGCGCTGTTGATTAATACGTCCCACAGATGTTACTGCGACGTAAACATTAAGACTTTGTCGTGTCTGCAATCACATTATCATCCTTAACAGGCTTACCAAAAAGGGGACATAATGTTGTTTCCTAAAATCATCATTCAAGTTTGTTTAAATAACCTATTATTTTTATTTGATATATTTGTGATATTCTACAACTTTCTCTATCAAACCAGATTTTATTTCTATAATATTGTATTAATTTGCTTTAATTTTCAAAATTTATAAATCTCTTAGGTTTAAATTTTCATCTTAAATATCATACATGTTTATATCATACAAATATTTTAAAGAGAATGGAGGAGAATCTGGAAGAAATGATATGTTATAATGTAACGCACGTATATTATAAATAAATTTACATGTTTTTAAGATTTCTCGCATTTTCCACAAATTTTTTGACTATTTTAAAATCGATCTGTTTTCAATACAAGTATTATTAATAATTATTTATCGAGAAAAGATGAATTCTAAATTTTGCGCAAAAGTCTGTCATAAAAAAATAAAAACAATTTGAAATATATTCTGTATAAATTATATCCTTCATATTACTTTACATCGTTATCTTATATATTATTTCAAAATATAATTCGATTAAAGATTTATTTAACTATTTTTAATTTTTTTATATCCAATATGTCCAACTGAAAAATCGGATATTTTTTTACAAAAAACCCCCGAAACGAGAAGTTAAAAATTTTATAACTTGTGAGAAAGGGACAGTAGCGCAAAGTTGAAGTGATTTCCATTCGCTACGAGAAGTGCGATCCGGAGGGATGCAGCGATAGCGCATCCGGTCTGTGTCGTTTTTATTAGGCGCCCTAGATCTGTTTCCAGTTCCCCTTCGTCCCCGCGAACCCCGCATATTCTCTCTTCCTCGATGGTTTCTCTCTTTTTCGCTGCCGATCACAGCGAAGCGCACGTAACATCGATAGTCGGCCGTTATTCGACCATAAATTCCGCATCGGCGTTAACGCGAATATACAGGGTATCGCGCGGCTCCGTACAAAGAACCGAAGAGATCTCCCCCCACATTCTCTTCACGCGACGTCTCTTTCTGTTTCGCCGTGGCAAAGAGCCATCCCTCTTTTGGTTTTACCATGTTCCTCCGAAATTTATTCCTCCCTCTCGTGGCTCGCAACCCCGTTTCTACCCTTCTGCGACGTGCATGTTCGTGAAGCAGAAAAATCCACCCCCGCGCGACTATTCGTCCGAGGCCCGCGGTATTATTTCGCGAATAAAAGCCGCGCGATTCGGTGCGGTATCAAGCGACACCGCAGGCAACGGTACGGCATTTTACGAGAGCGAATTGCATTTAATTTATCGTTACTCCGCTAACGATGGCTGTAGAGCATTCCATTTCCTTCTTTCTAATTCGGGATTTTCTGTCGCATATGGCGATGCTTGTGTATGTGCGCGACATTCGTATTATATCTTTATTTTTGACCGGCGTAATGAGAAAGTTATTTATCACAAGCGAATTAAGATTGTAACAAGATCAGACGTCGCGAATAAATTGGCATTTTTTGAGAATTAGATTTTAATTATGATTTTAGTCTTCATTTTTAAATTAGATTTTTATCTGCTATTTTGCATAAAATAAATATATTCATTATTATCTACTTTTAATTATTTGAATCATTTAACTGTGAGAATTGAATCATTTAACATGTAAAAAAATCATATTTTTATTTTACTTAGGTATATTATATGTATTAATTACTATTATTGTTTAATATTTTAAATTTCGCATCTTAAATAAAATACATTGTGATTCTCGGATGAAATTTATTTCTTATCACTTTTGTTGATATCTATAAAACGTTTTATTTTTTTAAGCGAATGGATCAGAAACAATACTACGAAAATCCGCAGTCATTATTTTACTTTGAATCCCTTTAGAGTGCCATTTCTCTATCGGTTTTACGGCGTACACTGCTCGAAATTTATTTTAACCTATTTCGTTCAGCCTTTGCGCTTCCATGATACTGTAGTTAGCGATTAAATCGGTATAATATAATAAATATACCATTTATTACATTATTCTGTAAAGCTGTTCAAAAATATCCGTTGATTGCATTTAACAGAAGTTGTTACAGTTTAGCGCGTTTTGTTCAACAAAATCATTGATTAGTTCCAAGCAAATAGATACAAATGAAGTTAATTATATTACAGCTTAATTTCATATTTTATTTTAAAAAAGATTTTTTGAATAGACAGTTAGATCTCGATGCGCAATATTGAAGATTATACGTCATGAATCTAATTAACTTCCATGAAAATCTCCTACCCCTTTTAAGCTTCGAGGCGACGAACGTGACTTTGTAAGTAATAAAACGCTGCCGTAATGTAGAACGAAAGTAAAGGTGCGCGTATCACACGAAGCTTGCGGCTCGTTTTAACATTCTTTTGCTTGGTCACAATGGATACGCCGTCACGTTTCACGTCGACACGAAACTTTCGCAAAATACGGCGTCTGTACTTCAGACAAGAGTTAAAATCAAACGTTCAATTCCACCCATTTTTCATCCGTTTTTTTCTACATCAGTCGTAACATTTTATTTATTATTATTTATCATGTGTATACTAACGTGATATATTAATGTAAATTAAAAGGAAAGAGAGCTTTTATCAGATCTTGCATTATAGACGATTTCCTTGATTATTATTCAATTTTGTCAATTAGTATGCTTTTCAACTAAACACGAAACAAATATAATTTACGTATTCGTGTGGACGTAAAATTAGTTTTACCTTTAAGAAATTGTGGATAAAAGACACGCCACAATGAACGCGATAGATTAAGTCAATTTTTAAAAATATATCACAAGCAGTTTTGCCGTACCACGATGTAAACCAAATTTCTTTACCGCCTTTGACCCGCGCTCTCGTAACATTACCATAAATTCTGTCTCTTTATTATCGTACAGAATTCATACGCGTCGTATGGTAGCAAATATTTTTTTGCGTTTTTCCCTCCGTTATCTGCAAGGTGCACCCGATATATTCAACATGCTTTTCTCCAACATTCGCTCGTAAAAAGGAGGATGATACGCTTTCGCTTTCATGGATACGCGAGCTCCAAAGAAGACGTCTCTGTCAGCTATAGCTTCGGGTATATTACTTCGATCCTCGTTCTTCTCTTCCTCCTTTTGTCAAGAATAGAAAATACCGTCCCCGGACTGGACGTCGCTAATCCATAGAGTTATTCGGCGCGATCGTCTCCTTACCGCGTGATTTATACAGCGGATCTTAGAGCTACAGGTGGATTTACACCTCGTTGAGTTTGTACGATCGCTAATTCTGTTCTCTAACCATGTATATTTGTAAAAAAAACGTCACATTCTCTAGATCTTCCGATTTTCTGAATTTTTTTATCGGATTACTTGTTCGATATCTAACAAGAACTTTTTTATGGCTTAAAGAAGGATGAACTTAAAATTTGTCGAATCTATTCGTAATCTATTCTCGCATTCTGTATAATAATTCCTAATAATTCGAATATTTTTTTGCTAATATAATTTATGAAAATTAAAATTTTTATTATGTTTTAATTAAAATTCGATTTTTGCAAAATCTCACGTATACAATAAATGGTAAATTTATTCTTTCTGTTGAAAATATGACTACAAAAAATATGATTCACCTGATATTCATAATATCTTTTTTATTCGTATTTTCGTGTCTGAAAGGCTCATTAATTACATATTAATCTTTCAGATACCATTCCCATTCAGACGTCCTTTTAACTGATGTTACCTGCTATTCGGGAAATTACTTTTGGCCATCCATTTTTTCGCAGTCGGGGAAAACCGCGGTCGATTCCATGGGAAACGGTGAGTGAAAAAGCTTATCTATGTATATTAAATACTGGCTGTACGAGACGAGGTCGTCAACCTGCTTTAACGATACTGCTTGTCGCGTGTACAATATAAGCTGTGATGGTGGTAGCAAATATTTACGGACGACGTTTGTGTGTGTATGTGCGTGCGTGTGTATTTGTCGGCTCGCGTGTGCGTGGATATGGCCGTGTGCGTGCGTGCGTGTGTCGTCTACGACGAAATTATCCGACGATGGTCGGATGGCGAGGAGGGGGAGAGAATATTAAGTTCTGTCGAAGCGGGATAACCGCGCCTGCTATTAAATATCGCGGATTATGTCCGCTCGAGAAATTCGCGAGATGCTGAAACGCATTTCGCGCGGCGTTAATTCATTCGGGATCCGTGCGAATTGTAATAATGGCCATTTCGACGCTGGCGAGTAAATAAATGTCGCGACTGTCGTTCAACGTTAATATTTCGTACGCCGTTTATTCGCAGACGCTCCGTGTGCTTTTTACTCCAAACATTATAAGCATTTTAATACGTCGAACGAAAACAGTTTTGTAAATAACCGCGAAATATTCCTTTCGCCATACTGACCGGTTTGCTTTAATTAAAATATCGGTTATTTTCCGTATGTTGATAACGACAAACTCAGTTATTCTCCTATATAATTGTTTACACTACGAAACGCAATAATTTATCATGGAATCGTAATTTATATAGCACTCAAATCTCTTATTTACGTTATTGAATAAATATTCTGCGTTGAAATAAATATTTATCTCTCGAAGATTTTTTTTCAAATAAGGATTAAATGATGATTTTTGTTTCTCTGCGTCTGAGAGTTTAATATTGTAAATGGTATATAAACATATTACATCTCCGTATTAATTTACAATTATCAAGTTCGTATAAAGAGAGAAAAAATATTCGTACAAAAAAAATTTATTTCGCCGATTCTCCTCGTTTTTTCTTGTCTCTTGAATGCCCGACTGTCTACATTGGCCAGGTGTATCTTTTTGGCGGGATGGCGAGATTTTTGGCTCGCGATCAAGTTGAATGTTTTGGCTAGCCGGTGGCGCGGTACCGCCTTGTCTACCGCGACAGATATAAAAAAAAAAAGAATCGTCGTATGTGCACGAGCTTGCAAACAGTGGAGAAAAGTAAGAGGGACTTATTTTATTTTTGTCCCATTGCGCGACAGGAACGTGTTCACGAAAAGCGAATGCCTTGCATTAACTTCTTGATGAGTAATTTTCTTTTATTAATCCAGTGAATTGCTTCCTATGTATTTTAATGTTTTAATTAAGGAATGATTGAAAAGTTTCGTTTCGCATGTTTTTGCGTTAAAAATAAATTTGTTTTTTAACTGACATTAAATTTCCTGATAGGTATTATAGAATACTAATTTATTAAAAGAAATTGATGAAATTTTCCTTATTGTTTCTGACACAGATTTCGAAGCTAATTTTCTATGAGATTAATTATACAATATATGATAAAATATTGAGAATTGAAATTATAAGATTGTATAAAATTTGTGTAATTAAAGCAAGAAATTATAATTTATATTGTTAAAATGGTTGGTGTTCACCTCCCACTAAAATTATACGTTGTAATTTCTAAAATGGCAAACAAATTTTTACTTCGTTAATTAATACAATAAATTTTATTATTTTTATATCTGTAAAAGTACAATAAAATATTATTTCTTGCTATTTTTACATGCTGTTATGCAATTTGATCTAATTCTTAAAATAAATTTTTATTTGATTGATCAATATGTTTACTTATTTCTGAAGTTAGAAATGGATAATAGGGAATATTGAAAGATAGAAGAATGAGAAAACTTGAATAATAAAGAAGTATGTGCTGATAAATGTATCTATGTCAAAAAATCAGACTCATCTACCGAATTTATTATTCGAAATTGGTGGCACGTTTTATTTGTGTCTGTGCATACGAACGAATCTCGAAGTTTCCAGTGACATTTACAAATTTTACGCGGTCCAGAAAAAGAATACTTAACATTCCACGAAACGCGGATTCAAGGCAATCCATTCCTGTAATAAATTTTTAGCCTGCTCTCTTTTAGTCTGCTTTAAGATCAGATAATACCACGTTTTATGATACTAAAATCGAACATCGAATCGAACGATTACAAAATAAGAGAAGAGTATCATGTATGTTTAGTCATACATAGTTATTAAAAATATAATTAGTCATACAATTATTAAAAAGAGAAATAATTATTATTAATTTTATCATTGCAAATCCCATTATAAAATTTCTACGTATTTTTCAACTTATTATTATTTATGCTTGTGATAATTAAACTTAATTATCGTTTAATTTAATTATTTCTTCGAATAGATTTAAAGTCCAGTGGATTTTCTGAGTTTTTATTCTTATTGAAAATCATCGGTAATATACTTTCTAACGTTTTAAAACTTTTTATTGCACGTTTAAAGACAGAAAACTTTTGTCGGTGGAATTTCATTTTTATCTACGAAACTTTCCGATATAGCGTTCAATGTTACAACTCCGCGGAGAGTGTTCTCCAGCCCTCGTAAACTTGAATATCGTAATAGGAAGAAAACGACACATCAAAATTATTTCTGTTTACTCTACAAAACTACGAAGTTTTGCGAAAATCGGGAAGAAATAGCGAGCGTTTTCCTGTTGCACGATAAACGAATTTCACGAGAAATTCACGAATTTCGGGAGGATGTTTAATATTCGATGTAAGTCGAAGACGATGATGATTCGAGTGTCATTGAAGTAGACGGGATATTTTATTTGCCTATACGTTCAATGTGGACGAACGAATCTATGAGATAGTCTTGACACGGTACTGTTTCGAGACTACCGTCTGGCAGAAGTATTTCAAAGGGAACGGAGGAGAGACGAGGGGTTACGAGATTTCGCTTGGGAGGGAAGATAAAAGAAGAAGCGAGCCGTGAGTGAGAGAGGCAAGAAGCTTTATTTTGTCTTGGCGAGGAGACACGTCCGGAGAGACGCGCGCCCGTAAACTCTCCTCGGTTTGCCTCCTTGAGACGCACGCCCTGCTCACCCCTCGCGTCCTACGACCTGCCACCTTGTCGTATATTTTCGTTGTCCGGGCCCCATTTCTCTTCGCTCTGGCACCTACGAAATACGAAGGCCGATTTGCCGGAGTTTTACGTGTCAAAACGCGTTATCGTATTGGCGGCGCATCTGCGACGGCTGTTACGTCGCTTTTATACCGATTCCGCGTTTCTTCCCCGCGGCAACGTCCTGCCGACGTTGTCGAAGGGCTGTCGCGAGAAAGAATGTATCTGACACGTGCCGAAAGTTCCCTTGCATACTTGTGCCTGTTTGCGAGATTCTCCTTACGTGGAGATAGTCGGTAAAGCATTTAAATAATCCGACATTTAAATGATCTGAAAGAAAAAGCGCGACAATGTTTATAATTATTAAAATTAAATTATTAACGTTGGAGGATGAATTGATTTATCACACGTTATTGGTATTAAGAGATTAAGACGTCGTCTATTTATAAACAAATCTAATTTGACAAATCTAATATTTCGCTTGTAAAGTAAATTCATCCTGTCCCATTTCTTCTAAGATTTAAGAGAATGTTACGTGCTGCTCTGTGAAGTGTTGCGCAATGAGGAAGGTGGACGATCGCAAATTTAAGAGGGTCAGCGCGTCAGAAATCAACGGCGGAGTGGTCTCGTAAAAGCGACTAACAATGTTCAACGAGCCACCGCGCCGCCGGTTCGGTGCACTCTCACCTGGGCCATCCCTCGCACGCGGCGCACGTCTAAATAAATCATCATTTCGGCAAAGTGCCGTTGCCCTGAATAAAACAACGCGCCGCGAAGTGCATGGTTTTAGGTCGGCTTAACAGCGTTAACGGAGCGTACAAGGCTGGGGAGCGCGCGAGCGCCGGTTTTCGTAGATTAATTAGCTATTCATAAGCCACCACCGAATCCAGCGGTGCCGTTTCCTGAGGCACACCGTCGCATATCGAACGGCAAGCTGCTGCCGTTGCAGGGAAATTGGAAAAAGAAAAGTTGACGAGCGCCGTTCCCGAGCTTCGCGATGAATTATTAGATTGAGCCCGGGTTTTCTCTGTGGTCGACCAGTGCGGCGGTTAAGTTTTCACGATGATCAGGGATTCGCGTGTAACGATTCCTCTCTCTTTTTCTCATGCATACATATACATAGTTGGGATAGCTACAAAGTAGTACCTGCTCCGTGTGACCGGACCCCTTTTGAGAACGAGTCGACAAACGAATGAAGTTCTCTTTGCTGTCCTTTGCGGCACTCGTTCTCGCGAATAAATCCGTTCGTCATACAGAAGGCAGCACGGGGTTTGGCATTTTGTTGCAGCGGTGCTTTAATGTGGTTTCCGTAAAGAACCGACGTTCTGACCGGATGTTTTGAGCGACGGTGATGGATATTCGTATGACAGTTATATAAATATTCGTACGTACAGCTCTTTAGTTTTGATTGAGATTAATCAATCCTTTCACGTCCAATATTCTATTTATAAAGTGACAGATCGATGCTCTTCATTATTAATATATGATTATATATCACTGTTTGCAGCAATGAGAATAAGATAACATTTTTTAGAAATTCTAAAATTTCAATTTTCTCGAATTGTGAACTGTCAAAATAATTAGATGTTTTTATATTGCTTTACGTTATTTCTCATATTCTCAATTGTTATATTTTTGTTTTCGCCATAAGTGTATACGTATATGTATGCATGTTGTAAGTAAGAAAAATGGATATTTCATACGTAATGGTCTGAAAGAATTAAATTCGTCGCTGTTTCAGTAACGATAAACATGTGCGATTCATAAAGATACAACGATAAAAAATTAATTTACTTTCTCTAAATGAATATCTTATCGGTAGTACCATTCGTGCTCGAAAGCATGTAACGGCGCATAATTTTCGTTTTAATGCCGTTTAACTGTCGCGCTTATGTATATAATTCATAGATTTTTTTCGGATCTGATGATAAGTCAGTTACTTTATTGCACGGGTATTTTTTTCTGCGATGAATTTATATATGCCTGATCGCTTTTTCTCTTGATTGCTAGACGAGGAAATGCGTTTAAACCACGCCTTGTGGTTGTAATATGTCGCACAAGGGTAATATTTACACTTCTGATATGAGCGTAATGATAAGTACGAGATCGATATTAGTAACTGCCCACCTATTATTCTAGTGCATCAGTTTCTATCGTAATTTCCACTGTACATTATCCTATCGTGCAATTCATTCCGAATTGAACTTAAAATTTATCGATTGTAAAAATTAAAATACTGTATTAAAATGGAAAATATCTACTAGAAAGATATTAAAGTATATTTTATTAAAATGAATAAGAACATTATTCTAAATATCAAAATCATTGTTTCAACCATAGTGTAATTAAACTTGTAAAACTTGAGTAAAAATTTTATTGAAATTCTCATTTATTGTAGGACGAGTGATACTTTATTATTCACGTCCGATTTTAAAGTTTAATTCACGAAGTTATAAATAATCATGTATTATATTATAACTGAATTTTGAAATTACTTAGAATTACGCAAAATTACTTATGTTTCTCGTATAAGTGTAACATCGGGAAACCGTGCAATGAAGAATATCGGGTACGCAGTGTGAGTGTGAGAAAATTTGGCGACAGCCCTTGTGGGCTTAATTACAATCTTCGTGATACAGTGTACTACCGTGTATCCACGTGTGAAAACCGTGCCCGACTGTATTTCCGGCGTGAAACTGGGTGCAGTTACGCGGTTACGCCATAGACACAGCGGACACCTTCGCTGTGGAACCATTTCGTGAGTACTTTCGACTATTACCGTCTGTTTGTACAGAGGTAACCGCATGTCATCCGGGCGTTTATGCATCCACATACAGACGTAATATTTGTTAGCAGGCACGCTAGCAGGACAATATGAATACGTTCAAGTTAGGAATTCACATTCATTTCGCGCCCATGCGACGTTACATTATGTCGCGCAACATATACTAATACGCGGTCTTTGTGTATATCATATATATCACCTTTTAGACTTTGTGTTGCATATTACATAAATTATTGACTTTAACGAAATGCGACGCAACAATCGTATATATTATAAACGTTATATTGCCTCGAATACGCATAGTGACTGCAATATCGCAGGACAATATTGCAAAATCCCTTTATTAAGCAGAAACAAACACGTTTTACGTGACACCGCGTCTCGTTGCGGGTGCCCTTTATATCGCCACACGATATTTCAGAACTGAAACACGCAACACTGTCGCACTGTAAACAGGAGGTTGCAGGCGACGGTGGGCAATAGCAAAGACGGGGTAAGCACTTTGAACCCGTTCGCTCGCGACGATTCGATTACAACGGGGTTAGAAATGAGGCACATGGCTCAGACGTTAAACGCTGCCTGGGTCGACTAAACTGACGATTCGCGGTTTTCCTGCGCGCTATATCGAGGCGAGCCGGAGAGAGTAGCGACCGCGTAGAGCGAATAGTGTATTTGCAGAATGAGAGCGAGCGAGAGAGAAAGAGAGAGAAAAGGCGATAGACAGTTCCTATCCTCGGAATGCAGAATCTTGTCGCTCCAATAGTAAACCGTCTCTGCGAGCGACACGTTGAATTCAGTTGGCTTTGCATTCATGTACATTGGTAACGATGCCGCCGCAAATACTGTTAGAAAATTGAGCTGATTCATGAATTCCTGACGCGTCCACGGGAAAGTTTACCGGCTGCGTAAATGGTGAATTCTCATCGATAACGATACGTCAAGACTCGTTGAAACGCGCGTTTCTGTTAACTCGCTCGATATTCTTCAGTAGTCAATGTATCGCGCGGAGTATTCAATGCGCCGCATGCAGGGATTGCGTGTCTCCAATTGCGACGCTTGCCATATTACCGATTTATACCGATCATTGGATGTTAATTTATTTATAGCATAATGCTCCTTTTCACACCGCGCCATGCTTTCTCCGCTGAATGTTTTTATTACGCGACGCTTAAGCTTATTGTTAGAGATTGCTTTAAAGCTCGGGAAGAGGGGAGGAATGGAAAAACGATTGCCCGACATTAATGGGATAGAAGAGAGGAGAATAATGAGGGAAAATAGCATTTTACATAATTTTTAACCGATTTAGTTCCAACTTTAATTTTTAATTTAATGATGATTTATGCATCATGAGTTTAACTTTGAGTTTACCAAGGTACAGATTGATTAATTCCATAAATTATAAATAAATAGTCGTCTCCAGACTTGTGTCTCCAACTTCGATTAAGTGCATACATTTTACATCCCCTTGAAAATTTGTGTCGTGCCCTAGTTTATCTGATGAAACAGATGCAAACGTAAGCGAATTCGCGATCTTTCCTACAGATCAGCGTGCGCGCGAAAACATGGCACTGCGCACCTAGAAAATGTATCATGCCAAGATATTATGTGTCGCGGGAAGTTTGGAAGGATGGCATTAGAAAATTTCAGTCGCCCCCGTAACTTTCTATAAAAGTTGGGGCGGTACACAGGGATGTAACCGGTAGGATTGCACGCTCAATCTTCCCACGTGCACTTTTATTCGATCAGCGTAACCGCAAGCTTAATCTTCTCTCAGAGTTTTCCCACTGCGAAAACGGAAAGCGCGAGTAACGACGGGACATACATTACGAACCATCGTCTCGTCCTGCACTACATTGTATTTCGCGGGAAATATTTCACATCCACCGTATATTATCGCTACATCATCGCTATCACCGCCGCAGAAATAATATCATAAATCCTGGGATTCGTGAGAATTCCTCCCGGAATTCTATGCACACCGTCGAATCTTCCAAAAATAACTATTCTGCTTTTGTAAGTCCATATCCAGATTTTGTTTTCTCGATATTGACATTTCATTCTACGAAAGAGAATATAAATTAATCGTACCATGTACCGTGCAATGATACAATTTATCTGTTTAATTATATATTGTAAATAAATCGTATCCGGGAATAAATATTATTTCAAATGAAAACTATAAATCTTGAAAGGGGACCAGAAAAAAAGTTTCACTTCAATACGCTATTCATATTTTACTAAATCCATATTACAGTTTAGTTTACTTCTCATTCGACTTATCGTTATATCTTCGCGAAAAATAAGCAACGTGAATAAAAAGATCAACGGACACGTGAATTATCGCCTTAATACATCGCTGCATACGATATCATCGTGTCTGCGCGTTTCTTTATGCGCCGCTCATGGATTCACACGGGGAGAAAAGCCGTGCGAAGTTTCATCACGAAGTGTCGCAGCGAACCAGGCTGCCGGGTATTTTCACATAAAAGCTTCATGCATTCCGTTAAAATAATGAGCGTCTCAAAAAAGAAGACGCACTTCCGCTGTTTCCACCGCGCCGCCGTCAACTCCGAAAGCGCCCGACCGCTCACGATTGCAACGTACCACTGTGCAGCTGCAGTACCGGCTTTATTGCTCGATCTTTTATGCGTACATGTTGCCTGGCCTCCCATTCTATTTGGGCCAGAGTTAGAGAGCTTTTCCAAAAGACACAAAAGAGGAGTTCTCGTCGACAGGTTGACCGCGGTCCTGACGGCGAGCGTTTGTCTTTTTATTAGAGTGTTTATCTTTCGTTGTGTCGAATGAGATAATTGTTGAACGAGAGTAGTTTAGCCGTGACCGCTTAATAAAACATTAACAGACAATTGGAGATCTCAGTTAAATATAAAAATATTATCTTTTATTTCAATTTTTCATATTATACCGATATGTTTTCTTAAAAAGTTGCACTTCTAAATTTTGTACATTTAAAAAGTAGCTTTAGTAAAAAATTGCTTGTAAGACTGTACATATAATTAGTGCATGTGTTGCTATTCGTTGCTATTCGAAGAAAGCTTTGATATTACTACATATATAAGTGATTATAGTTAATTTGTTTTTCCCTTGCGATATTCAAGATTATTTTTTTATCTACATTTCTTAATTATATATCATACAATGATCAATTAATGGATTTTTTGTTTAAAGGACTCTTGCATGCTTAGAATTTTGTGAATGCAATCTGAAATCCACTACTGGTTTTATTGTCCCGCCAGCACGTCCAATCTCGGTACGTTTGACCGAATTACCGGTGGCGATCCGTTTTAAATCTGCCTTGACAACTACAGACGTGACAGGTGATCTGATGCAACTCGAATAACAGCGCCTATATGTAGCAGTGTTTCAAATAGCGCGTAACATACATATAGTACGTGTGTCGCGTCACTCAATGCGGATTACAAAACATTGCAATGTTTTTCTCTTTTTTTACTTGTTTATTTTTTGAGCGTTATAATAGTTTTCAAAATTTTACTGGAGATATTTAACTGTTTTCAAAGTTCACACAGAAGTTACAATCATTTATTCATTTCGTTACCTTTTACAACATTTACATGAATATTTTTATTTATTTTAACACTCCAATTTTAATGCTAAAGATATCTTAATAAACGAAAAAATAAATATTTTCTATAATAGTCCACTTAAGTTATCACATTAAAGATAGCATTTACTTTTATTTATATGTAAATATTTATATATTTTTCGTATCAATCATTTCGAAAGCAGTTATACAATTATTATTAATATTTTATTTAAAAAATTTTTCCCCTACACTAATACTTCAACATAAAAGAGCAACCGTTATGTCTTCAGTCTAACTAATTATGATTTAGACCGAGTGCGTTGTGTATTTCTGAAACAACCCTCTACATCGTTTAGAAAGTGAACAACTAAATCTCTCGGACGTTAACGCTAATTCTAATGACACACAGTGCAATCGCTTTGACAACATAATGCGACGCCCTTAATTTTCCATAAACCAAGAAAAAGAAGAAACATTACAAGGAACGAACGCCGTTTGTCGGGTACAGAATCGTGGACCGTGGTATGCAGAAGGGGTTGCCTTGTCGTCGTAGCACATATTTTATACGGCAATTTGGCCGTAAGTGGTAAGAACGTAAAGTTAACAAGTTGAGGGGGTCGCCTAACAGAAACAAACGAGAAACCAGGACTGCCGGCACAGGTGGTAGCGGTGGTATGTTGTGTCGCGCGGGTATGAGAGAGATGGAAGTTGCCTTCGGGGGTGAGATTTACGAGCGTTGCCGACCGGCGCGAAAGAGTTTACATTTGCTTGTGTCTTCCTCCCTCTCTTTATCCTTTTCTCTCTCTCTCTCTCTCTCTCTCTCTCTTTCTGCGGCTTCCCGGAAGTGACCAAGAGGATTGACAGCGCCGTGTGATAAAACGTAGTCGCGATAAAATGAACGCCGCAGATTTGACGTTTAGACGCGTCACGGTAGAACTGCGTTATACGATTTTTTGCTTATCTATCATAAAGTATGGGATTTAACTCTTTCGAAATTTTATTGATAAGAAAATGAAAAAAAGCTCAAAATATTCAAAAGTAGAAAAATGAAGGACTTGTTTAATTACATAGATAAAATAAAGTGCTCTTATTACATAAACTAAATTTCAAAAGTGACAATAAATAGCGAAGTCTTAGTCTTTAAATAATTTTTCTCAGATTTTACTTTAATCGGTATTGAACATTTAAAGTTGGAAACGGACTATAAAATGTCAATTAGTTTTCAAACATTATAAAGGGCAAGAATGATAAAAGAAGAATAGAATAATGTATCTTACTTGATTTTAAAATGACCCGATTTTACTCTTTATTTTACCGCAAAAACCCCAACGAGGTTGCCAAGTGCATCATCGAGGACATGCAATTGAAATTTCTGACAAATCGACATTCGTGTGTGCATTGTATAAACGAGCGCGAGTATTGTGGCCGGCTGGAAAGTCCGGCCATGGGAACATTTCGCGAGCAAACTTTTTTAATTAAATGGATACTCAGCTACGCGGTGGTACCGATCAATTTAATACACGCGGCGGGTGTAGGAAGGGGGGAATGGTGAGAGATCGTCAAGAAATTTAATTTTCGGAAGCACCGCTCATGAAAAAAGCGATGATGGAGGTAAGGCTTGGATAATTTCGGAAAATTCGTCCTGGGCCCAGACCGAACGTTTTGCACACGTTGGGTCGGTCGTAATATCGAGGTCGACGATTGCAAAAGTCGATAGTTCCATCTTAAAGCGTAAATTGCGTTACCTTCGAGTTCGAGTGCTCACTGCGCTCGAACACTTCGTTGCGAAATTACGTTTACAGAAAATATCGATATATTTACAAGAAATATAAGTCCGGAAGATATTAACCATCTTCTCTTGGTGCTAACAAAAGAAGGAAAAATATCAGTTATTGGCTTTACAACAATGAAAGCGAGAACCAAAGAAAGCAACGAATACAATGACCGAAATAAAAATAAAAGGCGTCTGTAGAGAGAAATAATAAAGGCGCGGATTAAAAGGAAGATAAATAGAAACAGCGGAGAATCGCTAAACCGCGAGAGAATTTAGGAAAATGTGCACGAAGAATGTTCTGTTGATAAGACGAATAGAGAAAATAACAGACGAAGACGGCAGCCGGCCCGTGAGGGATACTTGAGGGGAGAATGGGAATGAACGATGGAAAGAGGAATCTATAGGGGAAGTATCTATTCTTGAGAGAGGTATCGCGTAAGAATCAGGAGAGGAAAGGAGGATAAGGAGTACATAGAAGGAAATAGAGAGAAGAAGTGTCCAGGAGAAACGAGGAGATCGTTCTTCAGTGTATCGGGAAAAGATAGAGGAGTCTCGGCCTAGACTTTCCCGTCGACTATCAAGAACCTCGACCCCTCGAGCAATCGACAGCAAACATTTCTTGAAACTTCGTTCAACCCTGCTAACCACTAACTCGTCGGCGGCCGCACAAAGGGGAGTAACAAGAAATGCAAGCTCGATTTCTCGTGTGCATTCCAGTTGAGACGTCGGCGTGAGCAGAACGTTTTCTCGTCATTTGCACCCTCTAACCCTCTTTTTATACGATATTTTAGTAATAATGTTAAAATCAAATTTAATAGTCTGGATTGTTAATTAGAAGATGATCTCTTCTCTTATTCAAAATGTCATTATTCACCGACTTAACATTATTCAATATTAAATTTAATATTTCTTTATTCCCGGCGTACTGATAATTCTATCGAACATAAATAAATAATGTTAAAAGCAATCGAACCATTATCACAATGCGATCTATCTATTTTCTATATCTATAATATTCCTTTTTTATTCCCAGCATTGAACAATTGTACATATGATCCTCGCACGATTCGACGTTGCAATTTTTCTGACTTGTCGACTTGTCGTTACAAAAATTTATAGTTTCGATAAAATTTTAAGAAAAAGATTTCTAATTGCTTACAAGTTAAGAAATATACGAGGTATATTTAGATTAACTCTATTGCACCTTGGCCAATAAACACAGATGAAATATAATTACATCGTAGGTACAATTATTAGCCATAACGTGGTTATCGGCTATTTGGCGCTATTTGGCGTTATAAACGTTCGATTGCTGCGATCATATAAAATGAGTTAAATTCAGTGAGATAAATCTGTGGTAAATTCATAAAATGCAATATATCTAACGCATGTAAATACGTTTTATTCAAATTGATGGATTTTGGACGTACATTTTAGCAGGATTTAATCCATTGATCAGTTTTAATGCTATAAAAAACTTTAACTCGCTATTTATACCATTTATATCTGCAAGCATAAAAGATCGCAACATGAACTTTTTCCAGTTCCATTTTCTATTTTTCTCTAAAAAATAGATTTATTTAGATATAAGTTTTACATATATAACATAAGTTATTTTCACAATTGATCTTTTTATTCTTGTACTTTCATTACTTATTCATTTTAAAAAAATCAGTTTTATCTAGAGTAATAAATTTTTAAAAGACGTAACTAACATAGCGTTTCTTTTTTTAGTAAACTAATAATTGAAAATCTTTATTTATATTTCATATTTTTTATAAGAAGCTATGCTGTGAAAATTATAGATAGAATTAAATGAAAATTGTAATTCCTGAGGATAATACTTTACTTACTTGCATGCCGGTTCACCGACAGTCTCGAAAAATAGGCAGGTACCACCGTTCATGCAAAAGTCTCCTGCTATTGGACAGGGCTGCTCCTGCCGCGGCCACGCCGCTGTCGCTGTAATCAAAGAGATATATTATTATTACATATCCACACTATCATCATGACAGAAATATGCCTGAAAGGCCATGAGTATCTTTTGCGATTGTACTAATAAAAAGTCAGGGAATATTTAAGAAATTCAATATCATAAAAGTTACGCACGGGAGAGATACACGAATTGCCACGAGCAAAATGTATAAAGTTACTTACGAGCGACCTCGGTCGTTTAGAAAACCGAAACTTGCAAACACGCGATGCATTTTGCATCGTTTAGCTGATGCAAAAATTTCAGAAGTTACTAGCACGTTGTACGCGTTGAAGAACGCGACGAAGAAATTCGTCGTAACTGATGAAGAAAATCGTTTTGTCAGTCGAAGCTTTGGTAATCATACGGCTACTATACTGGCATAATGTACATTAGCATGATAAAATGAAATACGCCGCGGCAAGATGGAAAGGAAAAACACGTGGATTAAATGCGATAGCGTATTTAATGAAACCGGAATACGCATCATTGCCACGCGTAATTAACTACCGTTATGTATCCCATGTACAATTTTAATGTTTGGAGATTTTCACGTCCGCGTTGTATACAGGGGCGATCCTCGCTCGCGTACCGATTTAATTATTAATTTAATTACAACAAACATTAATTAAAATATCGTTAAACTGCATTTACTGCAGTGTAACACGATGCATTTTCGGTGGGTGACGCACAATACGGTGTTATTTCTTGTATAATTGCGTAAAACTCTGCAAAATTGCTCGACGCATGTTGGTTACGTAAAATAACGTCGGTATATCGCATAATGAGATTTATTCATTACCGTTCATATATTTTACTAATCATCATTTATATTATTTTTACTGTTAGTAACGTTTGAATTATTACGTTATATCACAATTAGAATAAATTAGATTTTTTAAATTATCATTTTTATTCTGTGTGTACTAACTGTTGTATTTGTTCTTGTGACATTGGTGAGCATATTAATTAAAAAAAAATTATAATTTTTAATTGCATAAGTAATAAACTTAAAAATTTTTGTTTTCACAAACATAGAAAAACATGATATTTTTAGTACTTTTTAAATTGTTATACAGTTACGAATTATATAGCGATTATTTATTGGAATCGGCGCTTCAATACATCGATAAAAGAGACATTTTGTTACTTTATTAATTTAACGCACGTCGTCGTGTTTTACTGGACAAAAAAGTTCGAAGCAGTACCAAATAGATGGAAAAGTTGGGCGGGAAAAGGAAATTGATTCTTAATACGCACTTATATAAATTAGGCGTTCAAATAGAATAGGTAGAATGCCGTGAATTTTAGCGACAGATATTGGAAATATCCGCGCAGTGAAATCTGTTATCTGGTACGTATCGAGTTTATCCACAGCGACGTGTGAACGCGGAATAAAAGAATTGCATCTGCTTCGGAAGTGCAAGCTGTCGACACAATCGATATCTCCCTTCTTCTGTCCGCTATTCTACGTCGGGTTGTTGCTTTCGTCGGCACTTTCACCAGGCATTCTACTCACTCACGCGAGTAAAACTGCGCGGCCGGAACGTTATCCCTCGAGAGAAAACGATATTCGCATATGATACTCGAGAACGCTCAACATGTCGTTGTGCATTTTTATATCCATCGCCTTTTCGCTGAATTAATCTTTGGCATGCAAATGCAGTGGTTGCGGAGATAGAAAGGCCGGTTTATGAAGATCTTAGAACGGTGCTTGCTTTTCGAAGTTTTCCCGACCCTTTGGCCACCGCGGCTGTCCTTCTTTTCCCTTCTCTTATCGTAAAACCGCAACGTCGGCAACGATCGTTAGACGACGCTGACGCGTCAATAGCTGCCATCGTATCGCTTGCTGTGCTTGCGAAGGATAATTTTATTACTTGGAAAGATGGTTCGACTTGTAAGATCGTATACCCGGAACTGCTCCATCATACAACGTCGCGTTAAATCGAAAGAGAGTCTTTGTACAGAAAAATCTATGATGTAGATTTATTGTCCAGTGCGAACCGATTATTAATGAAAAGATTTCAAAAAATTGGAAAAATTGGAAATATTTAAACAAATATTATTTATATTAATGATTCTTTAGATAAAAATAAGATATAGGTTTTTTTTAGCGCCACTTGCAGCGCGAAATCTTGTGATTTGACTATATCAGATTGAATATATCAGAAAATGTTGTGGTGTCATACTTACCGTATCGTAACAGTTAATCCGATTGGCCTCGGTAAAAAAAACCCATTTTACAGAATTGGCCTTATCCGCCGGAGATGTTGCGAAAAAGCTCTCGCTTTTCGGATTTTCGTATATCCAGACGGCGAAAGTTCGTGCGACAACTTCAAACGCGCACGCAAGAAGGCATATCTGTTAATTGCAAAAAATCCGTAACTGGCCGACGAATGAATATGTCGCATAAAAAATCGCGTGGCGAAATTAAAATTGTCATCGAAAGAAATGAAGGTGGACGTTAATGCTGGACGTAGAATGTCCGGTTGCGCGTAGAAGGTTGCAGACGAGTATTCGAGAATGCCATTATTACGGATTAACAATTCTCCGTTCGGTCGATCCGGCATTACCACGCTTGCAACTGGAATTTCATCCGGGAGCTTCAGAAAGCATCGGACTAACGCTTTTCACCTCCCCTTCGCGCCCCTGTCCGAGTCTCAGTCCTTTTTCGCCCGCGTTTCTTCTCGTTAACTCGTTAACGAACAGAAGACACTTCGCAGTGAAAGCTCTTACTGCCCGACCAGATGGTGCACGCGGAAAAGTGTTCCGCTAGGCGAAATTTCAATTTTCTCGTCGCCGACGCGCCACCGTAAATGTGTTCATGTGCATTTACGCGGGCCAGTATGCTACCCCACGTAACCCCTCATGACATAGTTGGCACCTCGTTATGACTTCTCGTTGTAATGACATCCGTTAATTCCAAATATGAAAAGACAATTTTGCCATTGTTTTCTGCATTAATGGAAGAGCGTTAAGCGTTAAGAAAAGGCAAGCGAATTTTAGCCGTAATAATTTGTAAAATTTGTAAATTTACATTAGGGATAAGATACAAATATTATCGTATAAATTATAAATATATAGTTAAAAATTATAAAAGTTTTTATTTATCTTTATCTTTATTTATAAATAAGAGTAGATTTAAAAATGAATTTATATAATTTGGGAATTGATTGATCGGATAAAATTGGCGTTAATCAATAACTGTTTCACGTTAGCATTCAAGCAATTGGGTATCAGGTGCTTTCGCTAATGTATCTTCACCACGTAGCAGACTAGAATACAATATCAGCAAAGCGTTTGCGTGCAATACTAGTATATTCATCACCGTCATCAGCACTGAACGTGTTAATCCTTATCTAGGCATGAGTTCGTTGAACTCCTTATAATTAAACTAAAATCGCTTTTCGAAATAAATTTCTAAACTTCCAAGAACTTTCCGTTATATAATCTCTAAATATTATATGAAATGTTTATGTGCTTTCACACAATATTCTTATTATTACAATTACAATATATTATTATATAATATTAATGCTGTTAAAGTAAAGAAGTATGAAATCATCTTTTTGTCGAAGCTCGCAATTTATATTTGAAAAATAAGAAAAAATAGAAAGTAGTGGATAATGATGATCATAAACTTTGGTAGCCGCAGCAAGAGATGTATAGAGTGAGGTGGCAAATGCACCTTGCAATTAATTGCATGCGCGCTTTGTTATTTATTTGTTTTCGATTACGACATGCCTGCCTGGCCTGCCGATGGAAGCTAACCGCGTGTAAATAAATGATGCCGGAAAATTGAATCGCCAACCGAGTTCGGCAGACGGTATTTTCCCGCTTTCTCCCGCATTCTCTTTCGAGACTGCATCGAGGCGCCGGTTCAATTTCCTAACGTCATTAGTCATCGTGGCGAACCCGGGCTATAGTGTATCACCCGCGACATGATCGCGTATTTACACGCGCCGCGGGGCCTCGGGGTTGTCGCGAGTTCGCGTACAACGCGGAAATAAAACGTCACGATCTATATGGTGGACACGGGGGAGGCCGTTTGTAATTCGTTGCGACTGTTACACCGCGTGGAATTAGTTTGTAAAGACGCGATTTACAAGAACACTGACAACGACAAGCGGGAAGGGAGATTTATATGCCGCGGAAAAAGAGGGTACGTGGGGGATCGAAATTGCCGCATATATCGATTCGAAGCGATAACACGCAGCTATTTGAATTCGCTCGACACCGCTTGAAATTCAATGAAAATTCACCAGCGATAAAACTTCTTGACGCTATGTACATAGACGACGATGGTTCATCAACCTCGCAACTGCGCTGTTTCACCGAATGCGACATGGTCCTTTCTATCTTTTTCGATCTCGCAGGATTTCGTATGCCGTGCGTTCTCTCTGCGAGAATAGTCTCAGATAGTTTTTCATTCCTAGAAATCTATCGACTTTTACTTCATAACAGTATTTCTTAATTTTTTAATGTAAGTAATACAGTTATGTAGATTTGCAATTGCTTTCTTCGGTGCACAACACCCGAACAGAAAACGGTTATAGTTCAAGTCTAGATAGACTCGGTAATATCATCTTTTTTTAATGTGTCTAATAATGGCACAAACTCCCGTAAAAAATGCTAGCATATTGATGCTGGTACGCGAGTATATCTGCATGCTTTCAAGTTTCGATGGTTCCTGTTTTCATGAATTTCCGACTGATTGTGAGCGAAAATGTTTCATCGAGACGCCGGATCGTCACTGCCGCTGCACTGGTTGTGCCAACAAAAGCACGGAAAACGGTTTCAATTCGAAGTGTGCCTGATGCACGCGAACAGCGTATTGTTTGGACACTATTATCGCTGTTACATCCATCGGTTTTTCCAGTTACATGCCGGCAGGTGATCGAGAGGATCTGTCTCGTGACATAGAAAATCTCTCAGTTCTAAAGATAGACAGATTGTGTGTTGAGCGCCTAGCAAAGTTTATTAATTAACTACTATATGTATATCTATAGAGGATTTTAAATCGATTTTAAAAACCACCCTTTTCTTCTTGTCTTAAAATTTCACTTATAATCAAATTCACAATATATAAATAAATCATAAATATAAATTAAATTTACAATTAAAATTAATCTTATCTTATATTTATCTAAAAAGCATATATAATTGTTTAAACAATAAATGTTTTGTATTTATATAATTTATTTTGTAGTTAAGATTTTTCTAACGCAGCCTTTAGTTTGAAATTTTAACCATTCATTAAGTTTGCTGTGCAAGGCAGCATTTAAATATGTAATTCTGTAAACATATGTATGCATCCAGTGTATGCGAACAAATATTTGTCTAATTAATGAAGTCGAGAATGCAATTAATTATTACATGTCAGGTATCAATTCTGCACATGAAGTCATTAATATATATTAGCTTAGAGCTTAGGTTGATTTAACTTTTTTCTAAATATAGTTTTCTTTGACTATAGGTCTTTAAAAGTTAATAAAAAGTCAATTTAAAAATTGATTTAGAAATTGACTAGAAGGGAAATAGATTTTCGGCAATAAAGCAGCCTTTCAAAAGCGACCATTTTAGATATTTCGCGATAAATTCGATTTTTACCGAATTGTTAGAATTATTAAATTGAATGAAATAGTTTAAGAATAGCAACATATCACAAAGATGGCTTACTTATCGAAAACGCCAGCGTAAATTTAGTTCAAAAGTGTTCCATCGTCGAAACGAGGTCGATCGAGCTATCTGGTTGCAACGCAAAGAAAGCGCGACGGGCAAAATGAGAAAAGCCACCACGTATGATAGCGACGACGAGGAGCTGCGCTGCAAAAGTAAAGAATAAACGACGATGTGTTTGTTCATCGCTAAAAGGCATTAAAAGTCCTGTGTACGCGCGATGGTGTCGAAGCGAAACAAGCGTAAACGGAAACGTAAGCGCTCTAGATTTCTTCTGAAGCCGCTTTTGAGGACACGTCCTTCGTGCATACGTCGTCGACGACGAGAATTCCTCCTTGTCGTCGGAATTATACACGTCACGGTCTAAAAGAGACGTCAGTGAGTTGTGAGCGCGGAAACGGAACACGCGGGAGAAATAGAACATGGATGTCTGAATAGAGAGTGGCAAGTATGTTTGTCTACGAAAAAAAAAGCGGCCACGAAACAAACGGAGCCTACAGCTTTAAACGTACAATCGCGTGTGCGTTCTATGTTTGCGCGCGAGTTTTTGCTTATTCATCAGCGAAACATCGTTCCTTATTGCGGCCATACCGCGAAAAGAATGCTCCGTAGAGGAACTCCGGATACGGAATGCTTCGCGCAAGAACGCGGCAAATTATCTTGGAAGCGCCCCGAAAAGAACGCGATCTAGCGTTGCGCGAATCTTCGTTATACCGCGAATCTCGTGAATGCAAAAAGGTGAAAAATTGATAAAAGCATTCGTCATTACTCTTTTTCTAAAACTTGATGAATTTCGTATATAAGAAATAAGAAAGAATATACAAAAGATGCCTCCATTGAAAAAAAATCTCTTTGATTCTTTATTGCTTTGCATCATTTTCAACTGTAGAAATCAAACTGCTATTTTATTAATATAAAAATATTTTTATTTTTTATTAATTAATATATTTCTAATGGTTTATTTCTATTTCAAACAAATTTTTATTTTTACTTTTCATTAAGAAATAAATTTATCTTAAATTTTCGCTTTGGATATACCTCTTTAGATATACGCGCACATATGCAGAATTTGTGAGGTTTTTTAGGACAGTCGGCGAGCGCTTGCAAACATAGGTTTGTGTTCGATCCAATGCAAATTTCGCAGTGCTATTAGTGCAGGCTGTCAGTTAGGTAATTATTACGCGCGCGTTGTAATTTCAAATAGGATTGTACGGCAGCGTCGTAAATTTCGGCAATCATTAATAGTCGATTCAGAATGGGTACTCGATTCTAGAACGTTGATGAACTCTAGTTGTTAATTACTCATTTCGGTTTTCAAAACTGTTGACAAAAATGACAGCTGTCGTTGTCCTATTCGAATACGATAAAACGATTTTTATATATCTCGTTTTTGAAGCTGCCTTGTTGAAATAGTAGAATATAATTTGACTGCTGAAAAATTGCAATTTATCGAGTATACTCGAGCACGAAATTAAAGTCAACATGTGTTTGCAACGAAATCCAAAATTCGCAATAACGCGTAAATCAATTTGGATATTGCTGCCATTAATCTCATATATTTATTGGACAGTATTCAATCTTCCGCACAGAACCGATAAAACTGCGATAATGTGTGAATATACAGGTGTGTATAATGTATCCGGAATCTACTAGCAATTATTAAACTTTTAACGACTGCGAGTACGTCACTTTATTCTAAACGATCGCGTGATGTTAACTTTGATGATCGCCTAATTACATTTATGCATCCTTATTTAAATTCAGCATTTTTATTTAAAATCTTCATTTTAACATTTCATTTCAAGTTAAAAGTAACAATTGAGTTAAATATCGTCTGCTATACGCTTGCATAAGGTACGACGAAGCTACGCCAAGTCAAGTCCATTTTATATTCAATATGCCAAAAAGTATTATTTATTCGACCCGAAATAAAGCAGTATATCATCTGTCTGTAGCGCAACATTTGGCGGGCCTATGAGATTTCGTTTCTCCCTTACGCCCTCTGCTCCTCCCCGTCGCGACGATAAAATAAAAGCGAACGATGAATCGTGGGGTAGATTGAAGGGCTATGAACTGGACGATAGAGAGAGTCTACGCTGGTGTTCCGCGCGCGAGCGCGCGTGTCGACCGACGAAATTTCCTCGTTTTTCCCTTAATACTCTTTTTTTCTTCTTGCCGGCCACGTTCATCCCCCTTCCCGAGCCGACGTATCGACGCCCGGGCCGACAATCGATCATACGTCGACGTTCGTCACGCGATTCTACCGCCGGCCGAAAACTATCGCGGTCATTAATCTGCCCGGCCCCTGTCGACCCCTCGTGCTGCTGTCGATCGAAGGATAGGAATTGTCTCCGGGCCTCTAGCTCGTACCTTGGCCCAGGTATTTCATACTTACTCTCGTAAAAATCGCATACGTTCGCTCCCGTCATTAATCTGACGTGATCCTGCCGGTCATTTATACATGAACCGAGTTAATCGACCGATTTTACGGCTCTCTTTCCTATTTTGCCCTCTTTTTTTTAAATAAAATTCCACGGACAGCTGGTTATTAATCTCTATTGTAAATCTCTATTGTCGTCGGTTGAAACGTGTTTTTATTCGCTTCGCACGTCATAATTGAAAACAGTTGATATGAATTTTTCATCCGATTATTTATAAATGTAAGAGAATATATGTATTCGACAAATATGAATGTTAAATTTGATAAATTATTGATAATTTTACGATGTTGGACTGAATATTATTGAATATTGTTAACCAATAAGATTTATAAGTAAAATTACTTGTACTAAAGTTACTGAGTATATTAATATTTGGCAGTTGTCATTAATAATATAAAGGATTAATAATGTTATCGACATTGATGAATATATTTATATAAGTTAGTATATTAATTCTGAAGTATTTTATTTCAATGAGATGCGACTGTATTACGCATGCAGATTGTTATAGAATTATCGTCTGTCAAATAATATTAATATTTTTACGTCAGCATTTGAGCTCAATATTCTTTTTAAATACTGATAATTTGGTCGATAGCTAAGGTAAAACATTACGGAGAATGCTCAGTATTTAATGTTTACAGCAATTCTCAGTCGGTTGGTATGAATTTTCTATCTGATCTTCCAAGAATACAAGCGAATAGGAACGTCTGGACTCGCGCTGCAGTAGTGCTGCCCGAGACTGATCAGACATTCAGGTTCCGTTCTTCGTAGCGCGCAGCAGGCTTTTAATATTTAACCCATGATACCTCGTGCGAATAGCTACATGACACCTGATACCATCTTGGTATATCGTGTCATTCATATCATATGCGTTCCGATATAAAACGGAAACGAAGAAATTGGTACTGTTACATATGCAAAAATGTAGATAACCAGTGTCCCAATAGAACAAAATCAGATTATTTTCAGAAATATATATTCGTGAAATTTTATTATAATTCATAATGCAATTCACGAATTGTCGGACAATGATAAATGTTTCTAATGATTTAGATTATTTAGAACATATTGCTATATAACGATTATTATATTTTGTATATAGTAATCAAATTTATATAATGTAATAAAGTTTATTAAATAACTTTAATTGTAGTTAGTAAAGATATCATGTAAAGGAATTGCACTTTAAATTTTAGCTGCGAAGAAGAAAATTAGTTTTGCGAAACTTTCGCAAAATTAGTTTTTATTTTCGAGCTCTAATAAAAAGGAGAAAATATTACTTTGAGGTTGTCATATTGCGCGAGTCACATTGCCGCATTAAATGTTTGACAAGTTCTTCGCGATGGGAGCGAACACAAGTAAAACTAGGTTTTGAAACAACTCTATATCGTAAAATACTAAATAAACCGTTGAACCTTTCGATGCCATCAAAAATCTTGCGATTTGATTTGAGAAACTGTAATATAATATTACATTGCGTTATTCTATTCTGTATCTATATGTGAGTAATTGTTCATTATTGTTGATAAACTTTTCAATATAAATATAATAAATAAAAATACTTTCATCGAATTTTAAACTCTTAGTGCAAGAACTTAAAATTTTTAGAAC
>VBVR01000668.1:0-43764 GCA_011638315.1 Tetramorium parvispinum | reverse complement strand
CGCCTCCCCTTTTCCCCTTCCCCCCCACTAGGACTGGGGCTCTTCTACCTTCGAGCCTCTCCCACCGCGAGGGAAACTCACCCTCTTCGTCTTCGATATGATCCTCCGGTCTCGTGTGTGTATGTTAGCACGCATGCGCGCGAGGAAGAGAAAGCGCTTGCATGCGCGCGTGTGTGTCTGTGTGCATACACGCGATAGGGAGGGATACATGGAGCTCAGGGTGCGGAAGAGTAGACAACGAGAGGGGGACCAAGTACGATCCCTCGACGTTGCTGGGGGCGGACGCGGAGACTGCTGCTTGGTACTAGGGATGTCTAGCGATACTGAAAATACTAAAACTACACACGATCTCACTACACCGGTCGCTACCCCTCCCCCTCACCCTGCCATCCAACTCTCTCCTCCCTCCTTCTCATCCCCCTCTCTCTCTTTCTGTCATTGTTGCTCTTCCTCTCCCTTTCGCTACCCTTCTCTCTTTTGTTTCTCTCCCCTTTTCCTCTGTTTTTTCCCCCTTTTCTCTCTCTCTCTCTCTCTTTCAGTCGCTTTTTCACCTGACGCCCCGTCCTCGCTGTCGTAACGTAAGACGATCGAGGTCATCGGGAAAGGAGGCTGCTTGGCTCGTCGCGTTAGACATTGGTGAATTTGGTAATGCGCGCTTGATCGCTCTGTCGAACGATTATGAATCACCATTTGTATCTATTGTCCCATACGGAAATGATGTATCTACCGATTGGTAACTTTTTCCCGATGACAATGTGGTTCGATTAAACAGTCGACAAGCCGCATCACGCCAGCCGATTGTTCAATCGTCCACTCGAACCACATCAAACGGTTTTTTTAATCTCAGTTTACGCGGTGATATTTCGATTTCGCGGCGATAGCTCGATAACCGCAGAGCGCACGACGCATCAACGAGGAAATTAAATCTGCAACGCGCGGAATTATTTCGCACACAATTTTAGTTTCGTGTGTACGAACAACAAGGTGGCGTGTAAAGATATCAAGACAAACAGATAAACCCTGTTCCAATAACTTGAAATTCGGGAAAATTTAATCAATATACCTCGTTTGTCGACAAAAACGATGCATGAATCAACGACTCGCGAAAGTTTTTTTTTAAAACTTTATTTTACAACATTTCGTCAAGGCACCTCCCCTGCGTCATTCGATGCGTGCGAATGGACGAACGCGCGATGGATGTTTCATTCGATCGATTTTCTCTTTGGACCAAACGGGAGACAATCTGAAGATATCGCCACGCTGAAAAAAATTCCAGTTTCAAGAAACGACTGAATTGCGAATTTCGAATATTGAGGGACAGACGTTGATCGACGCGGTAAATTGAAGAAGACGCGAAAGATACACGCGCCCTTCTTCGACCTGCATCCTTTACCCCATCTCTTTTACCCTCGGTAAAAATTTTGTTTTGAAGAATTTTTCGATACCGACGGTAATAAACGTCTCTCTTGCAAATAAAATGTAAAACTGAAATGAAAAAGGCGAGAGGATAAAAAAAAGGTGAAAAAGATAAGACAGTTTAATAATGATGATGCCCTGCAGTTAAAGAAAGCATGCAGTATATACAGAGGTAGAGGAAGCGGAGAGAAGAAGACGCGGCGTCGTAAGATGATTTCCGCAACGAGGCCGATCGCGACTTCCTCGACGGAGGAGGGAGATCGCGAAAGACCGAAGCCGACATGACCGAGCGAGCGCGGCGTCGAGAGCCGCGCTGTGGTGCTGAGCCACACACGGCGAGAAGAACACCGCGGAGGGGTGTATTGATCCACCGGCTGCGCGTTCTCGTTGGCGTCGTGCCCCACGACGGGCAACGTACCCCCTCGCGCCACCGCTGCCGCCGCCGCCGCCACTCCCAACCCCAAACGACTCGCTCGTTTCGCTCGCTTCGACCCTCCTGACTCTTTCTCCTCTCTTCTCTCGCTCGTCCGGACCTTCCGCTTTACCCTCGCCGCTCTTCGTCCTGCTCTAACCCCCCGCCACCCTACGCCCCCGCGCGCACCCTTCGTCGCGCGCATGTCGACCATGCCGCTCGCGGCGATATATCCGAACCGGGCTAACGCGCAAACCCCGTGGCTCTCTCTCCTCCGACCGTCCACCCCGCTGCTACGCGGCGCACCCCGCTGTCCCGTCCACTCGCCCATTCTCTCCTCCCCCGCGCGTACGGCCGCAACGCCGCCGGTGCTGGCGGTGAATGTACGACGCGTTACGACGCTGCTGGATCCTGAGGGAAAAGGCACCGCTCTATATCTCCGGTTAGATATACACGGCGGAACGACCATAGTTTCTCTTAGTTTCGTACGTATCTCCCGAGTCACATGCGAGACTACACCACTATCGCTCGTCGCTGGGATTAGTTTGTTACCCGCGATATATGAGATATATATCTCGCTGTGACTGAGAGCAGAGGAGAGGAGGAGGGATGCGCTATCTGGCGTGCGTAAAACGCGCGCATAATGTCCGCGGATACTTTCACCTTGCGACCCGATGCTCCTCATTATCGTCTGGATATGACTTGAACGAAAGACAAATGTCCATCTCTACTTAATGTAGATTTTTTTTTAATCTTGGTTTAATTTGCTTTCTATTTTTTTCTAATTTTTACAACTAAAGAAAAAAGATAGAAAATAAGTTAGACTGAGTTAAAATTAATTTGCATTGATAGAAATAGATAAAAGTCTTTTTTTTTTCACAGACAAATGCCGCCTAAGATGATCTACGATCGTAAGCTTTCACTGTTTAATCGAGAATTAAATTATCTATGTAATTTAAGGAGACGAGAGTTCTCGGAATAAAATGCGTACCAGAGTTTTAAACGCGATAAATACGGTAGGCGCGTTCGCGAAACGCAGCCGTATCGTGAATTATTTAGCGATGCCAAATATGAACGAACGTGGGCAAGACGACGATAACGCGATACGCGATAAATCAATATAATTGTAAAAATAATTAATCGAGGTTAAGACTAGTAATGGCATCGCTATCAGAATTAATTTCATTTGAAAATACAGGTTACGCGTCACTCATTTTTTAATTAATTCCTTTAACTGAATATTTCACATCGGGCGCAATAATTAATCAAATACTGGCGCTCATCCGTATCTCCAGATATTATACATATGTAAGCGCACTCGATGGCAACAGCGATCGGTCCAAGATTTATAGATATTGTGAGAGACAACGGATGGATACATTATTTTTCTTTTCTTATGAGATTATCGATTATCCGACAGTTTAAACAAAACGAAAGCACTATTTAAGAAACTTATTTTATGATAGATAAAATTTATGAAAATATCAAAAGTATACGGAAAGAACTGTGCTTTTCTGTTAAAGTATCTGAAAATTTAGTTGGATATAGCTTTGAAAATAATTTTGTTGGATTGTCAAAATAATTACGTAGAAACGCTAAGAAATGATGATAATGCTTTAAAAAATTTTGACATTCTAGCAACCAACTTGAGAGTATTATACATCATTATTTTGATAGTACAAAATTATTTCAGATTTGTATCTAGCTAAATTTTTAGCAACAGAACCATTCTTTCTGTACGTATAACTGTTAGAAAATGATTTTTGCAACAAGAAATAAATCTGCATTTTGCAAGCAACTTACCTTCAAACTACGAGGATTTCGCAGATCATAAAATCTCGGTACAGACGGAATTTCGAATCTCTGATAATCGGTCAGTCTAAAAGATGATAATGTTATTCATTTACTTGGAAAGATATATATTTTATCGCGTGTAGCTTTTGCGATTTACATAGATTCTGACGAATGTGAAAAATTTGCAAATGCGAAAGAACGCTAGATGAAACGTTAACCCCTGTTTTTACTTGGTTCGCGATAACAACATTGGTATTTCTTTTAGCAGAGCGGCGATCGCTTGGCATTACATGGCATAAGTAAAAGTTGCTCGTAAGTGGACATAAAACGTGGCAGTGCCAAGGTCGTTAGCTCTCGGCAGACACAGTGACCTTAACACATTGGCGTTATACATAGAATGTAGATTGCTAGACAGGAATAGACGGGCCGCGCTATTTTCCGTCCAAGTTCCAGGATTTGCTGACGCGAACGTTTTGCGAAATGACATATTATTTTTACACCTTGCCGCGCGCGAGACAGGTGTTTATTTCACTTTATCAGCCTAGAAGAAGCGTAGAACCAGCTACTTACTGAACGTCAATCGTGGTAACGAACAATCTATGGTAGGCCATGAAGGGTATGGCGAGCATCACGCAAGTTTGCACGAAGACGAGCGGTATTAACTGAAACAAAAAAAAAATATACGAACACGAACTCTTAATAAAACTGTCGATATCTGTGAGATTTTTATCGCCATCTGCACGAACGCTTTCCCCACGGAATGCAAAATGTAATAAGTAGAAATCTGTCGCTGTTATTATACGCTATGTATAATTTGAATCCGCGCACGAATGTTAATTTGCATCAAATTATTAACACCTGAAAAAAATTATGATGTATTAATAGCATTAGCTAATAATAGTCTCTCATTGAAAAAATAGTCTTGTTAATCCGATAATAATGTTAATGAAAACATATACATATACATAATTTGCAATTATAAGAAATGGAAAGAACGCTAAATATGTTTTACAACACGTGCAGAATATTACATTTAGTAACGTTTTTACTTTCCGCGGAGACTCCAACACGCAAGCCCGAATGGACTTTTGACTTGACCGCAAATGGTCTAACGTTCGATTTATCTTTGATTGTTCACAGCGCCGGCATGGAAGCGACAAACGGCGCGATCGAGCACGACTTCCACAACACGTTGGTGCCGATAAACGGTAGCCACTCAGGCAGCTCTGGCAGGAGTACGCCGAACGGCGGCGACCCGGCGCCGGGCAAGCTCTTCGTGGGCGGCCTCTCCTGGCAGACGAGCAGTGAAAAGCTGCGGGAATATTTCGGCATGTTCGGCACCGTCACCGATGTCCTCATCATGAAGGATCCGATGACGCAGGTCGGTCTACTTATCTGACACGGAGTATAACTTTCGGTTTGTTCGTCCGATCAAGTATTATTTATTATTATACGAGGCTGTTCCCTCGCGCGCGCGTAACACCGTTTGCTCTCTGTCGAGCTAACGATAAAATCACATTCCGATAATATTACGCGTTAATCGAGAGTTGTTAATAATAATAATAATGACTAAGACGGTTCTCAGCGAAGCTCGGTTCTCCTCCAGAAAAAAAATCGGTCGGTAGGCCGATCGGTAGGCGCCCGATCTAATTGTAAAATGGTGTATATACAGAATGAGAAGCCACTGGGATTTGAACCCGGAACCTTTCTCCTTTACTACGCACTCGCGTCATCCCCATCGAAAGCTGTTACTTAATTTAAACTTGTTTCAAGATTTTCTAATCTCTTGTTCTAGTTTCAATTCAACATAATTAGAAATCAATTTCGAAAATATTTTCTATTAATTTAATACGTTCTATCAATAATATTCATTGCTATGGATACGGATATGATTAATATGTATTAGTCAGTTTTGTGAGAACAGCCTCGTATATTGCCCACGCGTTTCCAAATCGCGTTCATGCCGCGCCAGTTGATTTGTCGCGAACGGTTTTGGCTCGACTCCCTATCCCCGGGTCTCGCGGGGGATCGGCCACGAAGATGTCGCGAGAGAAAGGAGTTTACCTCGACAGGATTCGATGCACCAAGCAATCTCTCCTTCCACTTTTGCACGAAACTATATACCGTAGTAGACCGTAGTAGATGAAAAGTTGTACTAATCGGTGTAATTAATTGCTGATAAAGTATCAAGAGAAGTAGATTGTATTAGGTATTATTAATCGCATTAATTGCATTTATTATATATTAAAAGAAAGTGGGAGAGGCAACAGTTTTCGTTTTTTTTTCTTTTGTCGGATTTACAAGCGGTATCGGAGATTTCGCGAACGAGAGTGGGTGGGACAGGCGTAATACATAACATACATATATATGTGTATATATATATATATATATATGTATATGTATATATGTTATTTATATATATATATATTTCAGTAGCTCCTTAACGTTCGTAATGGATTTGAATCTTATCGCAGTCTTTGTTTCACGTAACATTAGAATGTTTGTCTTAAACATTGGCTTGGACAGTCTTGCATGCAAATGGTAGTTTGGTAGCACTAGTTAACCGTTTATAACAAGAGCTACGAGAAATGACCGAAGGCAGGATTATTAAAGATGAAGATAATTTCGCATTTGCACAAAGCATTGTCGTATTCCGGACCCGCAACGTTAGGACAAGACAAACGGATCAGTTTTGGTGACCATTCGAGCAAGCTAAAAATAGTGGACGGGTATAGGATAAATTTATAAAGAGGTATTTTACCCGTGCTAATTGATAAATTGTTGAAATCAGCTTGGTACCAAAGCGCGTGGCTGGTAAAAAGTTTGGTCAGAAAACTCATCCTAAACATGTAGCGGGGTCTTGCGAGATGTGCAGGAAAGCGATTAAACACTCGATCCCTCGAGCAAGTTTAGCAAAAGTTAGTCGGCTGTCGGAGCGTTTGATCGCGCGAGAGCGAGAAACACGCGGCAACGGTGGCGTGAGGGAGGCGCGTGCAATAGACGGTCCTTGTGCATCGTGCCGGTTCTCGGCTTGTTGGGTTACAGCGTAGCCGTGGTTTCGGCTTCATCACATTCGCCGAGCCCGGTAGCGTCGACAAAGTCCTCAAGTGTCCCATCCACACCCTGGATGGCAAGAAGATCGATCCGAAGCACGCGACGCCGAAGAATCGCGCGAAACAAGCCAATCGCACTAAGAAGATATTCGTGGGCGGTGTCAGTCAGGACACCAGCAGCGACGAGGTCAAGGCCTACTTCAATCAGTTCGGGAAGGTGGAGGAGACGGTGATGCTGATGGATCAACAGACGAAGCGTCATCGCGGCTTTGGCTTCGTCACCTTCGAGAACGAAGACGTGGTGGACCACGTGTGCGAGATACACTTCCACACGATCAAGAACAAGAAGGTCGAGTGCAAGAAGGCGCAGCCGAAGGAGGCGGTGCAACCGGGCGCGCTCGCGCTCGGCAAACGGGTAGTGCTCGGCGCCCTCGGCGTGCGGCTCGCGCCGCAACCGCCGCTGCCGGTCACGGCGGCGGCGGCCTCGCAGCTCGTGGCCGCGCAGGCACAAGCGGCGCAGGTGCAGGCGGCCGCGGCCGCGGCGGCGGCCGCGCAGGTGCAGAACGCGGTCGCGGGATACGGTAAACTGTTCGCCGCCACCAGCTATCCGGCCCTCTCGACATATCGGTACGCGCCCTATCCGATACCGGCCGCGGCGGTGGCAGCGGCGGCTGCTGCGGCCGGTGCGGCGCCCACCGCCCCGACGGCACCGGCGCCGACACCGGGTGCCGCCGCGGCCGCTGCCGCCGCCGCTGCGGCGGCCTCCTCGCCCGCTGCGGCCGCGGCCGCCGCCGCCGCTGCGCCCGGCAATCCCTATCAGGGCTACTCAATCACCAACGTCGACATGTCGAGCTTCCAGGGCGTCGATTGGGGATCCATGTATGGAATGGGAATGTACGTTTAAATAATATAGACACGTATATTATTACTTATTATTATTATACCGCACGCGCTCCCGTTCTCTGATCTCTTGGTGGATCCGCGACGGTGGATCCCCTCTGGGGAAGAGATCGTCTTCCCCGATACGTGGTACGATGCGATACACGATTCCTTCTCCGATTAACCACGCCACGCTCTCTCGACACTTGTCCTTTCGGGGATTTACTGTCTCTGGAAATGGCCCGCCGCTCGCGCTGCAAGTACGAACGACGAATACTCGGCCAACGATTCTCTGTTCCGTTAATGCTTCTGATCGCTTTATTCCTCCTTCTCTTATCTCCGAGAAGTGATGCTCGGAGAAATGAATTCTTCGATACTTTTATCACGGAATGGCATTGTGGGAAGCGGATAAAGCAGAGGGGATCCAGCGAAGAAAGCTGAAATTTCAATCGATTCGCGCTCTAGCGAGGAATGAGTAAGGATGAGAGCAAAGATTGCCACGAGAGAATCAACGATCCCCGACGTATACGGAAACCCAGCGAACAAGGAACATACGAACAAAGAAGAGAGAGAGAGAGAGAGGATCGCAGTCAGCCGCGTAATCGTACGTTGTTTTCCCAAGTGGGAATCGGACGAACATATTTTGCGTTACTTAATTTATTTAAGTGAGGAGGTGAAACTAATTGCGTGTCAATGTATGTTAGTTGTCTCGAAGTTTTTTCGAGTCTTTTTGCTTTCGCGCGATTCATGATATTATTTTTCACAATTACAAGTCATTGCGTTTCAACAAACCTTGGTTCCTATTTAGATTAACGCGTACGCATTAGAGTCAAAAGCGCGTGCGGAACCGCGTTTCATCCACGTCGCCACGCCCATTACGTTAATCATCGATTAATTAACGCGATCCATTAGCGGCACTCGTTTTACGGCGTCCGTGGCAGCCTCGGGCATCCTGAATGTTCCCGCAACGGTTGGTCTCTCGGCCATGAAGCAATAAAAGGAAGAAACTCGAGAAGCAGCGGACGTCGTGAACGACTTACTTTGCCAAGGGAGAACACTGTATCGTTTCCCTCTTTATTTCTTTTCGTTCGTCGCGCCTCTCTTTAGTTTTCCACATTCTCACGATTCTTTATTTACATATATATATATATATGTACGTATTCGCTAATACCCGATTGAGTTGTCTCCGTCGAGAATCAGCGGAAGCATACGATGCGTCGAACAAGATGTGCGAAAGATAAAGCGCCGATTTTCCACAACTGTTTGCTGGCATTTTTGAATGAAAATCAGACGCATCCTCGCCATCATAGCACGATTTGAATCGTATAGCAAAAGATTAGCGCTAGAGAAAAAAAGTAGGAGTCGTGTCCGCAACGCCAAGTGCCAAATGAGCGAAGGGAGACCCATCCACTTCAGGCGGCCAAGTGCGTAACTCGCTGTTCCCGAGCAACGAGCTTCCTTTCCGATTCACGTAATCTTTTTCCGGGATCCGAGCGACAACGACAACCTGACAACAACTTGACAACAATTCGACGACATGGGACAGACTCTTTTTCAGCTTCTCACTTCGTCGCGTCGCTATTAGTGCTTCCGCTCCTCGCTCTCGACGGAGTTTCGCGTCTTCTCGCCTTTCCAGAGGCAACAGGTCAATACACACAATCCACTTTTGTGCGAACGGACAGACTCTCCCGATATTACATATGTACGTACGACACATACACACACACAGACACACACACACACACACGAGCAACAGCACGAGGAGAGGGAGACACGTATATAAACTATAGAAATATAATGTATAGGTACATATGCAATACGGTACACACGTATATACATATACGTATATATTTTTCTTCAAATAATGGAAGACAATATTTCTCCGCTCTCCATCGCGTTAAATAAGAATAAGACTATAGCGAGTGTAATTCGAATCGCGTTAACTTTTAAGACTTTTTCGCAACTTGCGAGTGTAATCCGCGCACGAGAGAAAAGTCGCGCGTATAACTGTTAAGACTAATTGACAGTATCACACCCGCGACATCACACGCCGCACGCGATCGGCGTAACTCAATGAGCTCCTAAGAGAGTAAGAGATGACGAGTCGATGAGTTTTATTTAAATTAGGCTTAAGCAGGTAGTATTATTGATAGCGACGATAGATATTTATAAAAAGGAGAGAGAAAGAGGGGGGGAGAGAGAGAGAGAGAGAGAGAGAAAGAGAGAGAGAGAGAGAGACAGATACTTAAGAGATATTATTACGCATCTTTATAAAATATACTTAAGAGTTCGTGCGACTGCGTCTGCGAGAAATGGGAATTCAAGATTGAGATTAGCTCACGTAACTCAAGCAATTAGATTTAAGTCTTTAAACCGCGTAAATGTAAGGAATTTGTGAGAAGTATTATAAAAGAATAATTGTTAAGGAATTTGCGAGAGAAATGGATATTTAATTTATATGTATTCACTTGTGGAATACGCTCCGAGATCGTCTCGACGGCGGCGAGTATACCCGTTTATGTTTTGTCAGATTCTCAAGTAGAAAAAGTACGCCAAATTTCTTTCGACTCGCTATTTCTCGCCATTCTTTTCTTTGTTTCATTAAATTATTTGCTAACGTTGGAAACGATCGTTTTGCATTTTAATCTATAAGCAAGTTTCGAATCGTTTAACACGCGTTTGACCGTATGATATCGCTGCGCGATAATTCGCTTAATTAATTTTTTTTACGTCTTTCTCTTTATTTCGTATTCGTAGTAGTTTGTTGTAAATGTTAAGTGCGATTGCGTGCGTCAATTTGTCGCCTAAATGATCTCACGTCGACCGATGCCGACGAATCCCGAATATCCGCACGAATCTCAACGGTCCCTTTTGATCGAACGAAGATCGCCGCCGACGAGGACGAGCACGGAGCATTCTTGACGAGGAATCACGTGAGGGATATGAGAAATTTCGAGCAATAAGTGATTGACTCAAACTTTAAACTGCGCTAGATTATTACGAGTATTACAGTAACGATAATAATACAAAACGTCGCGGTGGCGCTTGTTTGCGTGCGCGTGTAATCAATATAGAGGGATTACCCTAGATATATATATATATATACACACACAAAACGAATACTCGATGCGAATGGATTTGGATAATAATAAACGTCGAAGTGAACGATGAAGCGTCTTATGAGAGCGAGGGAAGAATGGCGAGTTCAGAAGGATTCGTTCCTTCCGAATACACAAGTAATATTCTCTAGTGATACTATATACTTTAATATACATATAAATATATATGAACAAAAAACATATAATTATATACATACACCGTGATGCGTTAAAGATAACAAAACTCGCGAGTGATATTTACGACATATTAAGAGATACATATTACAAAAGTAAGAACATACATGAAAAACGTAGAAAGAAGAGAAATGTGCAGGAGAACGAGCAACGGAGTCATGTTAAAGTACACGTAGAGAGAAACGTAGGACGAAACGAAACGTGACAAACGGTGACAAAGAGGGTGACGGCGGAGCGCGAATGGCGACGGAGTGAGCGAGGATCAGCTGAGAGGCGTACATCTCGTTCCAGTTCCCGTTCTCTCAGCGAGCGACTCTGCATACTCGTATACCGCCAATAATGTGTGGAATGGTCGCGTACTTAACGAGCCCCCCGTTCCGAACAACCCCCGCATTCATCGGCGCGACACCTCGGTACTCTCGTTCCTGCTCCGCCATCGATCCATCTACCTCTCTTCGGCTTCCTTTCTACGCTATTCCTTCTCTCTATTTTTCTTTCTCTCTTCCCTCCCTCCAGGAAATTTCCGCGCGAGAAAGAAAAAGAAAACGAAATTAATTAGGGCCACGAGGGCAAGAGAGAAAAAGAGAGAGAGAGAGAGAGAGAGAGAGAGATAAAAGAGGGACGCGCCGTCCGGAGGTTGTTCCAGAGGGAGAGATTTCTCGAGTTGAATCAATGTAGTCGGTGTAGCGTTTCGAAGTCTCTATCGATGTATTTATTTTCAAAGTTGCCTTCTGAAAGCAGTAATCCTGAGACGAATGCTTGACGATACCGGTTTGCGCCTTTTCGCGAGACCTCGAGTACGCAGAGAACCGGGGACTGGAACTGCCATAGTTTCGGTGGGTTCAATTTTCGACACGGAAAAAAAAAAATTCTACCATCCCGTTCCGTCTCTCTTTTCCACCATGACGAAACGTCGAACGTATTCTCACATGTTCCCACGATCATCGGAAATGGTTCTCACCGAAAAAAATTTCTCTGTTGCTCTTTCACTCCCCGATTGATAATAGAATACTTCGCCTAGTTTCTATACGTTCTACATACGGGTCGAAACAAGCCTCACAATCGTCTTGGGGAAGCAAATTCTCCGGGCGGATCGTCGTCGAGACTGCAAATCGAGATTATTCGTGCGTATCTCGAAAATTTGACGATGTATGATCCGGTGTTGACGGTGCGCGGCTGTAGTATTCCTCTTGATACGAGATGAAAAAGGAGTGGAAAAAATTTCACGTGAAATTTCAGCAATAAATTTAGCTGTACACAGCGGGTCGTTTCGCTTCGCGTCGTGAAGCGTCGCTTGACGTTTCTCCAAACTATCATTTTGGAAATATCGTTTGGAAATATCGCCCCGACGAGAGCCGTGACGATTTTACCGAGTATTGTAACGATTTTGCAATTTCTAGCGGAGCATTATGAGCTGTAATGGGAAACTTTTAATTCTACTCGATAGCGTTTTCAATAACTCGAGAAAGCAGAGTGATATCGCACGATGTGCAATGTCAATTCATTACGCGACATACAACATTTCCGTGCATTCTGAATATGCAAGCTGTATATTAAATTATAACTGTACGATCGACTTATAGTCTATAATCCATTACAACTTATGAAACGTACAATTATCACGATGTATTGTAATATCGTTGAGATGTGCGAGAGAAAGAAATCAGGGGCTTCGAGGCTTTAGATACGAGATCGCGACGAACTGAAGTCAAATATTAATTCTTTATAGGGCAGAAAATCGAGGACGGTTTTGAAGAATTAATCAACACAGAGGTTTTTATATAAAATTTCTCTGTCACCTTTTTTACCCTTCTTTGCATTTTTCATTTTAATTATCAAATATACGGATGATGAAATAATGTAAACTAAAACGAAATGCCATTACGTTGATGATGCCCTATAAAGATTATTGAGAAATTATGGTCGCTGCGAATCGTCTCGTCTCGTAAGATGGAGTCATCGTGCCCATTATTTCCGAACTCGGTGGAATTTTGCAATGTTACACAACAGTGAAATCGTCACCGTCGACGACAAAAAAAGAGAGAGAGAGTATCGTGATATTCGCGCGGCGAGAATCGACATCGATATCAGATGATCGAGCCTTGCTTGGTCTCTGGCGTTTATCTACGATCTACGATCTGCTCAGTGACAAAAGGATAACATCTCCGCCGAGAAATGTGTCACCACCTCTCTTTCCAGATCAGCAGATCAGCCCCTCCCTCCCTCTTCCCTCTATTTCTCCTAGTTTGTCCCACCCAATTCCGTGAAGCCCTTAGTATGTATACATACATATTTATATTTGTATCTCTCTGATACTTATGTATCTTATATTGCGAATGTTGATATAGTAATTATTAGCGTAGCTGGTATTTTTTGATGAGCGCTAACCACCACTAGTTGTGTATGAAACGTAGGTGAAGCATGCTGGTTGAAATATCTCTCCTCTTACATTATGTAATATCGTCACCTACCCATTTTTTTCTTGACCCTCCGAACTTCCTTCCCAGTCGTCTTCCGCTTTTCTTATTACGGTTCGCTTGCGATTTCGCTTTCCCATCGACACGAACGTCATTGCTCGAGCATTCAAGAGGGATAAAATGATGAAATAGAAAGAGATACGAAGGATTCTAACTGCCAGGACAGCGTTATCGGGAGTACACTCACAGTATTCGCGAGCTTTGTAATCGCGCGAATTCTTTTACGATTTCCCGTCGTTGCGTCGCTTTCAATAAATTAAATCGCGTTTTTTCCCGCGACTCGATCAAATCTTCTCGTTTAATCATGATTATTTTACGTCGCGATTATGGTAATTCTAGCAGTCAAATATATTACAAGCGCATCCTTAATCCTAGTTTCCGTTTACAGTTTTCTCGGTCGGGATTTATTCGGTCAACGTTGCTCGACTTTAACGAGAGACCATTGAGAAATTGAGCTCGATTGTTAATACGAATCCGGTAATCTCCCCGCGATTAGCCATTTTTTTTACTTTCGCCCAGTTCCCTCCATCTCGTCTGATTACCTCGATCCAAACTACTTCCGCCTGATTGTGAGAAACGTGTCCAAACGAGAAATACTCGCGAGCGAAAGCTGTCGTTTCGGATTTCTTACGTAAGGTCGATAATGATGCGGGAAGGTGATAAAAATTCTAGGGGAGGAGAGAGAAAGAGAGAGAGAGAGCGTGAGAGAGAGAGCGAAAGAGACCGAACTGTGTGTAGTATACATACGCGTCATACGCAAAGAGAGCTCCTCCCAGAACGACTACGTGCGTAAGCGCTGATACTCGATACTCGAATCGTATTACTATTACTATTACTCATTATCATTATTACCGCCATTATCATGATTATTATTATTACTATTTGATGATAATTATTATTACGCATCAGCATCATTATTATGCTTGTCATTACTTATGATTATTATTATTATTATTAGCTTACATAAATGCAAAACACTCGTATTACGTTACTGCGACACGCTTAATTACACGCGCGAGTGTGCGCATCGCGCGCGTGTGTATACGTCCGCAAATCGTAACTTCCTCCTTCCGGTAAAGGCTTTCTTTCTTTTTTTTTTCTTTCCCTTTTTCCGCGTGTTCGCTCATTATTCGTCGCTACATTCCTACCGTGTGCCAGCCACATACGTGCCATAAAGGGGATAAGTGTTGGGCCGAAGCCTATTACTAGACGCACCGCGACGCACGTAACCGATTTGACCACCGCGTGTTTCCTGAAAAGAAAAAAAAGAAAGAAAGAGAAAAAAAAAAGCGGCCAGATCGCGCAGGAGTGCGCGAGAGGGTGATATTCGCCCCTCGTAAAGTCATCAACGGGGTGGGGAACGATCAATGACGGGGACTCGCACACGACTCGCGCCCGCGACCCCTTCCCCCCCCCCATATCCTGTTGCCGTGAGGTCGTGAAACTCGAAATTCCGAAGAAGACATTTGCTTTGTCGAGTATCTCGTTTTTTCCTCCTTTTCTTCTCTTTTTTTGGGGGGGTTTCGGATCGGTTTAATCGTTAACGACACATATGGAAGCCGATGTAAACGGCGTTCGATTTAATTCGCGTTTCTGTTTTGTTTGTCCCTCGTTTGTCTTTCCGCTTTGCTTGATTCGTTTGTTTTGACTTTCCCGACACGTTGTCTCGTTCCGATGAAAAAAAGGAGAAAACGCCGACGGATCATCCAGCGACAATTTTCATATTTGCGTTAGAGCACGCGCGCGATGGACACGCGTGTACCAACGAAAAAATACACACACACACAAACATAACAGACAGACTCAGGCACAAACATATATATACATACATTGCAATATATACGCGCGCGCGCGTACATACGATGCAGAAAAATATACGATATTAACGCAAGAATACGCTCGATATGGCGCACGCCAAGAACAACACACAAACGAAAACGTAACGTAAAAATAGTATAGGTTGATGCCTAGAAAAATTGCCAATAAAGTAGTCGTTTAAAACTTGTAGCTAACCTCTATTTGTGTATATCTTTCCTTTATGTATTTTCTCACTCAGCCCCTATCCACCTCCCCGCCCCCTTGTCCTCTCTCTATATATATATATATAGTCATAAATTTCTCCCGGAACTCTCGATCCACATCTATGGTCCAACTCTTATTTATTTATTACTGACAGACCTCATATATTCTGCCTAACTTATTGGCGAAAAGTAATTACGTTGGTGCTGTATATATTTGATTACCCTATCTATTTGTTGTATACATTTATTTGTTCCTTCCTTCTATCTCTTTTAATTTATATATATATATACACACACATAGTTATGTCTTTTATATAATATATTAATAGATACGGTTACATATGTTATATAGAAGATGTGTGTATGTATGTAGCGTACTTATACGTCGTATAATCCGCCTTCTTTTTACTACTTCTCGTAATAATAATCATTGTTTTTGACTTCTTATCACTAACGCTCTCACAAGCGTCTGTGTTTTGCGCTCCGGTAGAACACGCGGCCACGCGCGCCCCGCGGAGGTGGCAACTCGCTAATTGGCAAATTAATATTAAATTGTAATTAGTCTCGTTAACCCCGCTGGGCGCTCGTTTCGAGCCGCTCTCTGGTTGGTCCAAACTCTCGTGGCTCGTTCCATGCACGTTCTCTTAGAGAAAAGCATAAAGTAAGGCAAGGATATCAAAAGCTTTTAAAATCGAAATATGAAAGATCGTGAGAATAATGGTTTATCAAAATTTCGCAGAAATGAAGATTTTGCACGACTAATGCCGTGAAAGTGATATATTTTCTTACATACAAGTGAATATGAGCTTAATATTAACAAATTTTTCAACAACTCTTAATTTTCTTTTAGTTCTTACATTTTCTTGAATAAATTCCTTATAAAATTAATTCCTATTGGAATAAAGTTTTTTTTAATAAACGCTGCGCAGAATTTTTTACGTCAAAAAATTTACACTGTATCTTGTATTTTATAGTTTCGATCATCTTTCGATTGTCAATGTTCCATCACCGAAATAGTAATATAAATTTGTACGGTTCCTAATGACGATGTAAAGTTCATTTAATCTGAATTTATTACCTCGCGGCGCTATACCTCTAAGATATTGGATTATCACCGAGGATATCTCGGATTTTTGAGCGTGGCTTCTCCTTTCGAGGTTTGTGCCTCTCGAATATACGAGAAAAATAAAAAATCCCGCGCGGATCTCGTAAAGAAGAATATTACATTTACTTCGGTAACGCCGACCGACTTTCAACTTCGGTATCACTTGTTGCTCTATTTGCTGCTCCGTGTGTAAAGAGGATTACTGACGTGCACGACGCTATACAGCATGCTCCAAAATCACTGGATGTCTCTCAAGACTTCTTTTATCTCCGGCGTCGAATCATCCTTTATCGCACCTTTTTAATCTTCAAAGTTGTGCATCTTCATAACTTCGAAGCTTCGATTTGAGATTCGAGTAAAAATTGACGCGAGATTATCTCTCCTCCAAATATTTATTTATTTTTAATAACGGAAGTATCTAGAAGTTAAAAATATTTTCTCCTTTCATTGGAATCAATTTAAAAAATTGCTCCTAAAGGATAAAGTTCTTTCTACTAGCGAGAAAGTCATCTTGAATTTTGGAACGTTTCACGTATGTCGAAATGCTGTATAATAATATAATAGAATCACCACGATTATCAATGAGTCATTACAATTAGAGATACTGGGTCGTGATCGAAAAGAAATATATTCGAAATCTTTCCATGCTCGTTTCGGCCAACCAGAGAGTAGCGCGCATTTTTTTCTTTAGCCATCTTGATGATTATGTCTCCTGTTTCTCCCTATCACCCCTGACGCTTCTTAAGTGGTTTAAAACAGTCAGCGAATTTGTTGTAGCGCATGCATCTTAGCTAGACCACCTCTGGCGCACTCTAACCGGCAAGTAAGAGTATATCTCGACGTATCTAATTGACACTCCTCCTTTATTAACCCATTTCCTGTTAATCCCTCCGTTAAAACAACACATTAAACATTTGTTCCTATCAATTTGGATAAAAATTCAATCGATAAAGAGTAAAGAACTGCCTCCTTTTCTGAGAAACGATATAGCTGCGAGAGAAAGTTTTGCCAATTGCGTTTATATTTATTTAAATCTTACACAAGATATGAATAACAAAAGAAACGTTAAAATAAAATAATAACATGCAGTTGGCGCGGTAACATTTAAATTAATATATGCATACGTACATACGGTTGTCTTTATATGATTGTAAAAATGGATTAAATTCTACAATTGTGTAATCGCCAAGAATAAAGCGCTAATAAAACTTTAACGGAAAATAAATCGGATGGATAAATGAATATGTACGAAGCACAAAATTGAGATTTTAGATTAAAGTGAACATTAACCTACTTTCGGTATAAAAATAACATAATACGATTGCACAGTTTTATTACTTTTAATTTTAATATAAACACGTAGAAAAACATAGTAATAATTTGATTTTATGGCAGCAGCTATATGCGTTTCTCTCACATTGTCCTCCGTCCTAATTTTCGTACCTCTTCTTTTCCCTTTCTCCCATTTTCTCCCCTAAATACGTATCCAATTTCCTCCCTTAATGCGAGTACGGATAATACATATCCATAGCCGGACGACATATGCGCGTTACAGTTTTGCTACTTTATATCGAAGTAGATGTGTGTTCTACTAGCTTTTGGAGGCGCGTAGGCGTATTTTTCGTCGTGAGAAAACGAAACCACTCCTCATCCTCCCACCTCGGAAAATTACCGATTCCGATCCTATCTACGCTCGATCGAGAAAGCCGTTGTTAACGATGAGCGCTTTTCTTTCCCTCGCAATACTTGACGAAGCACTCAATTTATTTCGAATGTAAAATTTTTTGAAAATTTGTTATTTTGCACAGGTACATCGTATCTTTACGCTACGATGCTTCCCCCGCAAAATACATATTATATTCGATTTTCAGTAAAGCATTTATCGCGTTTATGAGAAGAATAAGAAAAAATACTTTCTTTTTCACGCGGCAAGAACGGCCGCGTTGCGGTCTGAAGACTACAATTGTAATCTTTATTGTAATAACGGCGATCAAGAAAAGCAGCGGGTATAAATGATTCATATCCGACGAAAGGATGATGAATCCGCCCATCGGTAAAACGCGCTTTGCCGATATGAGCGTGTCGGCTCCATCACAGCACGGAGAAAGAACTTCCAAGTCCCGAATATCGTTTCAGAAAAGACAGAGAGAGAACCCGGGCCGTTTTTTTCGAAAATACAAGAGGAAGCCAATATATTCCGCGAAGCGGAGCTGTGTTTCCTCCCCGCTTGTGTCCTTCACGCGAGTACTCGTGTCTTCCCGACGACCAATATCAGACACGATGTATACCAGAGGACGTTAACGTATATAAATATATATATATCGTCTTGCCTTTGAAAAAAGAGTGATCTCACGCGTACATCGTGACGCGATCTCGTCAATCTTGTTAATCGTAAGTAGAGCAACTAGCGAACAAAGAAAGAGAGGAAAGTACGAGAGTACGTAGCCGAACCGGGGTACTCTAAATAGATCGTTGCAAATTTTTTACATATCCGTAACTCGGTAACGCGATGATACGCGCCTACTCTTTGTCATTTCCCTCCCCCACCGCGCGTGGCGGGTGTACGGACACACGAGAGCTAAGAATATTCTCGCTAAATGTGATAGTAGAGTGAGCCTATCTTCCGGCAGACGTTGTAGAAGCAATAAAAAGCGAGCCGAAGGCAGCGAGCCGAGGATTAAAGCGTAACTAAAGCGACAGCTTTACCCGTACGCTCATCCCTCACCAACCTCGACTCGTTTCTTCATCCCCGAAAGGAAAAAAAAATGAAATGAAAGAAAAAAGAAGAAAATCCTTTATTCGCCGAAAAGGTGCGCTCGAAGAATCGAGAAGCTGTTACTCCCTGTGACGATCGGCATCGGCGCCGCCCTTCCCGCCCCTATCGCGTATGATTTTTCGGTGGTGTATTCGGAGAACGAAACGAAAGTACAATACACCACACTCCTTTCCTTTCGGAACCCCGCGTTCAATCGACCCCTTTCCAACCGCTTTCTCCGTGCGATCACCCTCCTCTCCGGCCTTCCGAAACCCCATTCCTCGATCGTAACGATCGATTCGACATAGCCCGAGTGCCTTAATCCGATCTCTATGCCCATCTCCACGTGTAACGAAAGATAAAGAAATGACAGGAAAAGCCCTGGGACGCCCGCGATTTAGACGCATATTAATTTCTATAGGCAGTAGAATTGAGTGTCGATTGCTAGAGAGAACACGAGAACAAGGCTGGCGAACCGAGGCGACTGTTCCAAGGGATGGTGCACACGGCGGAACCAGGTAAGACTATTCTTCATTTTTCTTTCCTCCCCCTCCTTTTTTTCTTTTATTTCTTCTCACTTCGATATTGCCCTTGTAGCTCTTACTTAGATTCGTCGAGCTGGTGTTTTTCAACCGGAATGTTTTCCCCCGTGATTAGAATCGAAGAAGAATATTCTTGAATCCGCATTTCTCTTTTTAAAAAAATGGATTTGAGACGATCTGAGAAAAATGAATTTTCTTTCCGTAGCAACTCACGGATTCGATTTGACACTTGATTCGTTCCGAAACGACGATGACGACAACGTACGGATCTGTCTATCTCGGCGAGAGGTTTCCGAATAGTTTGGCAATAGCTTGAAAAACACCGTGCTCGAATATTACGGAACTAATGTGTTTGGAGTACTGAAAGCATCGCATCCGTCAGAACGCGTGACAGGCGTCACCGCCGGAGGCGTTTTTTACGCTCCGAGTTTCATGTAGACAGAGAATCTTTAATGTTACCAATTTGCTGAAAGCACACTTTTACATCAGTATAATTAAAGCATTGACATGAACATACATATATGTTATCTCAAACATATCCAATACCTTTTACAAAAATATAAAAATACCTATATATATATATATCTACCTTTTATAAAAGTAAACTAGAGAATCTGCAATTCTGTTGTAGTATACAGTAATAAGATAGCTAGCGCTTCAATATAGAGACGAATAATGTGTCTTCGAAAGTTGTAGGGGCGGATGCGATGCACGCGGGCCTCTTACATAGCGAGCATTGGTGTTACCAAATAACAATATCGTTTCCAGTGTACCTTACTCCTCGCTGTTAACACGAAGAGAAGACGTATCACGTATTGTATAGTAAATGTCGCTCGTAGTACTAGCGATAGAGAATCGTCGATGGTGTAGGCGTAGTTACGTGCATAATTGCGACTTTTTAGAATCTAATCTGGCAGAGTCGGTCTCGAAAGTCGTCGGAGCCGAGCGGAAGCCGGGGTGAGGGGGGAGGAAACGATTCGAGAAACTGGATCGAATGTCACGGAGATTCTCAATAGGGAATTTCCACGTAAATAATCGCTTGCCAAAGAGTTCTATTGTGATATGCATTGTGGTACGCGGAGATCTCAGAGCGAAACGTACAAACGCAATTTACAAAAGTATTACGGTTCTGACTTTCTCGATTCCGATTCTGGGCATTACATTACTGACTGAAACTCAGCGTGGAGACGATCGCGTTTTGATCGTGGTTTCGAAAAGGAGAAGGATGCAATTCAATCTCAAAATTTTGCGCTACAGCATTCTCAGTAGTTGCCTTTATATGGTTTAGTAGAGAGAAAACGGCATTAAATGTCAATCAAAATGAAATGTACGTTTACAATTCTTTTTTTTTTTGCATTATTTGCCGCACTTGGATGTAGGATATGCCGAGGTGTCGGACAATTTTGTGATTCATACGACAGTCGATGGAAACGTATCGTTCCCACGGCGACATAGTCTATTATTATAAAATACAACGGTCGGGGCTAACTCGTTGACGGGAAAAATGCCTATATCGAGGCTGCCACAACGAGGATACGCCCGTGCATGTGTAACAATTTGTACATACTAACATATTTCTGAGCGGCTGTCTCGCGCTCGTGATGAATTCTCAAAATGGAAAAAATGATCAGTGCCATATTATCACAGTGTCCTCGTCGCGTCAAACCGGGAAAGTGTTCCTTTTGAGGAAGAAGAAAACATTTCCAAAAAACACAAATTTATTTACATTTGTCGCATTTATTTTAATTTCCATCATTATTGCACGTTTCAACTTCACGAGAATTTCAAATTGCACGAGTTTTTCGAGTACTCGCTCGTCAAGCGTAACGAATATTTTTAATTGAGGAAGTCTCTGTATGTGCCGAAAGTCTGAATATACCGATATTTCGTAATCGATGCATCCTCGCGCTACGCGAGACAGCCGTTCTGTAAGAGGCAGTGAGGCCTTACGTAATCGCATGTGTGATTTAAATAAATATATATATATATCATTGAATATCTGTAATGATTCGTCGTTATTGCTGTCATCCAACACCACCAGTGTCACCAATCATCTTCATCATTATTCTTATCATCATCATCATCGTCATTATCATTACTGTCACATTTACTAGCAAGTGAGATTGTTGAAGAAATCGCTATTAAAGTCTCGCGTGAAAAACGTGGTGCACTCATACAGACACATCGATTTTTACACGGGTGATACATACATCAGGCGTAACTCAATTTGAAAACATTCGCTCTTCCAAAGAGCGAATTTTATTTGAGCCCTCACATATCGAATAAAGTAACGTTATATCCTCGTTATACAATTACATTCGATCGCGTAACGTTCATGTGCTTTTGGACGTACGATTAAAATTTTCTCGAAAATTAAACACGCAATAATACTCGAGTACGCGACAATATTATTATTAACATATCAATTTTCAATTAATGATATATCGAGCGGTTGAAGTTGTCGAGAAATGATCAAACGCGACAAAAGCATTCAAATTCCCACTAACAAGTGACTCACCCTGTAAGAACGATGCGCGAATCAAGAATTTTTTTGCATTTTACTCCGACGAGATATACACGAGAAAACAAAGTTTTGGCTAGGAGGCCGCGAGATCGACGAAGACGTCGTGTCGCAACACGACAATAAAGCGAGAAAAAAAAAGAGAAAGAGCATCGGAAACGATCGTGCATCGTACAACACGACAGTGTGCACCATAGCTGCTCTTTTACTTTTCGAGTGACTTTTTCGAAATGGGACCCACGCGTTTTTCATAGCGCTTTTTTAAAGCCGGACACGCGCGTCGTGGCGGCGTCTTGTTCTTCCAATACGTATATTATATAAATACACACACCCATACATATACAAGTACACAAACATTGACACATATACATTACGTACACGCAATTATATTTATAAAAATAAATATATATATATATTACAAAAAATCAATCTATATATATATATACTAAACATATATCTACTTTTAGGCATATATAACGGTTGTATGATTATTAAAACCGGTAAAAAGACCGAGCGTGCGCTAGAATGTAGATGTAGATTTCACGAAGAGACGTACACTACAGTTTTTCGATTTTTTCACACAAAAAAGAAGAAACTGTCACAGAATCGTTTTCGTTACGCGACGCTTTACCAATGAGCCGACATTGTGCTTCGTACAATTATTTCGGTGATAACAAGCACTCGATATATCAGTGAATTAAGATAATAAGAGGAAAATTTCATGAAAAGAAAGTGTATACATAATATTTTATTCGGCGTTTCTTTAAGAAATGTACACGTTGTGTATATTTGAGTATCTTTTTCGCAAGACGACTATTTCAAGATTATTCATTTCTCGTTTCAAGAAAAGTAAATCCTTTTCTTTTTAAGCGTTCCATCAATCGATAGATAAAAATCAGCGATTTATTAATATTATATAAGACGTAGCTTAATAATATAAATGAAAATAATTATCAATTAAAAAGGCATTTGACTTGTGACAATTAATACATTGATGGTCGCAAGTATTCCTGAATATTTACATGTTGAGTATCGTTGAATATTTGCAATTTTCGCATATTGATACATATCGGAAGACAGGCGCAGATTTCAGAGTGAAATACATGTTAATTAACGAGATAAAACAGTGGTCACGCGTGTCACTTAATTGACGAAACGTCGTGCGCAATGAGAGTTTTAATAATGCTCGCAACACACACAATAATTTTCACATTACAACCACGGATTCTGGATTACTTGTTAGTCTGCTCAATCCGATTTGAAAGACAATACAATATATTTTACAAGAGCATCCAATTAAATTTCTCAAAACGATAAATGTTTGCTTGAAACTGTATCTTTAACTCCAAGGTTGATTCATAGTTCTGAAAAGCGACAACAAAATTCGAAAGAATAGTGTAACACGCGTGTAATTAATCTTACCTTTGTCTTGCTATCTTGTTGCATTTTCTAAAAATTTTCATAAAGTCAACAATAATGAAATCGATACGAGACGATATTGATATGCATAAATAATTTAAGAAATATTTCGTGAAATTTGCGCCCATGCACGAAATATTAATCGCAGTTTATGATCAATTTTGATTATATTTTTGTTAAAAACTAATTTTCACGTAGAAATTAATACGGTTACTACGACATTTCTACTCTATTTACATAAACTAGACTTTTTTTTCTATCGCGATTTCTCATGTAACTTCTCTACCTTGTAAATCGCAGATACCACCGTGTGAGTGAAATACTTTGTTATATTTTATAACAATATTGACGTTTATCAAACGGCGTATCAGTGCAACTCGTCGCACGACAATATTTGGAAATCAAAAAAATGGGGTCTTCCAAAAAAAAAGATAAAGAATAAACTCGTGTATCCTCCGGACGACAAGAACGACTTTACGTTGATTCTATCGCACCGCCTTATAACTTCTACATGTTGAAATTTTCGTACGTGATGAGCATGATAGAGAAGCATTATTCTTTTATATATAGTTCACACTGTAAATACTCTTTTTCTCTACGATGTAAATATTTTCCTCTTGAGATATTAAACGATATTTATTCTATTTAGATGAATGAGAGAGTGAGAGAGAGAGAGAGAGAGAGAGAAAAGAGCACTTAGTGATTTCGTTAATTTCGTAAGGCATTACGAAACGTGATAAGTAGTAGTCGGTACCGAATCTTGCGATCGGCTCTCGACCTGCTACTGTCCGCTACGTCAATTTCCTTCTCTTCTATTTAGTTCGTCGAGGTATATTACGACATGCTTTAGAAATGGTGTCCTGCTTAAGAGACACCGACAGTCAGCAATATATACGCGTGTTACGAAAGTGGAACGAAAACATTGAGTCGGGTCGATCGACCTTCACATACGTGTCGTACCGTGACAGCGTGATGACAGGTGATGACCGGGGTGAGATCCGCTCTTCGAAAATCTTCGTCATTCGTCGCGGGAGAGCACAACGTGAACGTGTCGATTATATATCTACTCTTCTTTCGGCGGTCTCTTTCTCTCTTCAAAAAGTAGAGGAAAGGGAGGGGGGGGGAAAGAATATGGGTTTTGTGTTTATGTCTGAGACGAGAGACGACCTTTCGAAGATCGGATTTACTTCGGCCTTTAGCGTATACGTAGCTTAGTAGCCATATATCTTACGTGATAATTGAAAAGCTCGACACTAAGTATCATTAGCTCTATGTGAGCTACATGTAATCTGTTATCAATCAAGCACCGAGTCTCCAGCATATTCTTCCATATATATTATATACCATTGATTATGATTATTAGTATTATTATTGTTCGACGATCGTCGTTGCACGTACGATATCGCTTCGAAGTCAATTCGGAAAAATCGTTTCGCCGAAAGCGAAAAAAGCCAAGATGTTGAAGAACTGCGATATCGAACGATCGCGACGATCGCACACGTACACACGACGTAGTTAGTTATTTAATTATTTATTAATTCGTTTTGTAGGAGACACGAATCTATATTTCGTAGCGTAAGTCGATCGCGCAGAGAGACAAAATTGAGATTGACATATTTCTGTATTTCCCGTATTTCTTTCGATGTAGCGTCCACTCTTTCACTCATTCTCCGTTCCACTGACAATGATTTCATTATTTTCCTTTCGCGAATTTCGCAAAAATGCGACCGATACAAAAGTAACGGAGCACGGAGTATTGATCCGCATGGTACTAACTACACAACACACTCGTCTTAATTCGAGTTCTCTTAATTTCGTTCGAGACGCCTCGTCTCGTCTTTTAAGTATTTTAATGTCGCTTCACGCTTCGAACGCTGACAAAACGACTAATTGTAAGAAAAATGATAAGATCATTGCCAGTAGAGAAAACCCAAACTCTGCAACAAATACACATCCACACATACGTACACAGTTAGAATAGAATTAGCTAGCTAGACAGCTGACTAGTAAAAGAGCTAGTAATCACGTAATAATTTGGTTATCCGTATATATATATATATATATATATATAGATGGATGAGCGCAAAAGACGGTAATGAGACCTAGATTTAAGCGGCTAGTAGGATAATAATAGGAGGCAAACACCGTGCAAGAGAGAAAGAGAAAGACAGAATTGTGAGAAAGAGAATAATTACCAACGTATTTACTGCAGGTAAACACTGGTTACTGTACCTGTTGTTGTTGAAATCATTAAAAATACTCTTATTCCATGCTAATCGCTTATTAAAACTTTGTTTCTCCCCTCTCACCGTTATCCACAAGTGACTGTCCTACAATCGATCGAACGTAATTGATCGAAACCGGATCGCGAAATACACGCGAGTACGTATCAACTGAAACCACGTTCTCGGATAATCTTTCAGGAAAGATCTGCATCTAGATTTAGTATAAACTGATGGGAGCCGCTTCTCGAAGCTTTCCTTAGTAAAATAAAGAGTAACGCGCAAACAACTTGTGCGCGAAGTAATGAAGTAATAAATAATTTGGCAAGTTTGTAAATTCAGCGATAAATGGCAATCAAGTTGAAGTTTATTGTGTGTCTACTAATCGTAATTAATAATAGAAACCTGAGATGCTTCTAATTAAAAATGTTTCACATTTGAAACCAACTAGTTTGAAATTAACAAGCTTAAAGCTTTCTTGAACCATGTGAGGACAACAGCCATGAAGAGTTCAAATGTAGTGTTATCATACAATATTTTAGACGACAAATTTGATATCGAATGAAATATTGCGTTTTAGGATATTTAGGATTTATTTTTCGTATTACGTACGAGGCTTACTCACAGAAAGTAAAGAGATACAAGTCAGAAAATTTTATTTGTAAAGCATTCTATCTTGGTATTAAAGATAGTTATTACAAGTTAATCTCAAAATAAAATGACTTGACTAATAATTTTCTAAACTTTGTATCTTTACTTTCTGAATACACTTTGTAGATTGAAGAAAATTTTTGGAATTTCCGCAATTTTTCTTTTTACAAAGCACGCTTCGACGTAATCTGACATTGAAGAAACACATTTCCAGGAGGTACCTCAGCGTGCACGTTACAATTTCATTAAGCAGCGTTTATTCCGCGAATCCGGGATATTGTAGTACTCTTGGTAGCTAAGTAGACAGTGACTATATGTATTCGTGAGTCCTTCCTAGATTTCTCAAATATTATTAATTTGATCACATAGCGCCTGAATACAAGTAATCTCTACAATATCCTACCGCATCTTTGAAACCGTGCCTATTAAACATTTGTCTCGTACGTAGATGTCCGTTTGTGTTTATACATATTCGAGTTTATATATAATACATCCGTGTAAAGACGTCTCTATTCCCGGCGGATTCCACGGTGAAAATCCTTAGAGACGGAAACATCCCCGAGAGAGAGTGAGAGAGGAGGAAGCAACCTCTCGATTCTTACTTCGATTTCGCATGAGACTCGCGTCGCGCGGTGCGGGTCGATCGGTTCGCCGCCACGTGTACATAGATATAAATATCAGTATCTCTTGCTGTAGTAGTTAATTTACCCCCCCGTACGTACCGATCATACCGTCTCACGTATTACACCTTTTCCCGCCGTAGAGCCTTCCTGCGTCCTTCGTTCCACGCGGGAATCCGGTAAATCGGAGGATAGCATGTATCTTGATATATCCAATTACACTTGATTTCCGACGAGTGATACAAGTAGATAGACTTGCGTAGATCTGACATGGCTACCAATTACGGGAAGTAGAGATACATTAACGCGGGTGCGCCGCGGCCGCCGCGACGAGCAGCGAGGAACGTCAAGAAGGAGGTGAGTGCGTCGTCAGGGAATAGATCGTTACGTTCTTTCTCCCTTTCTTTGACATAATTTCTTGTCACCCGCAGCGGGGTCTTCTCCTCTCCCCTTCTCCCCCTCTCCCCCTCTCCCTTGCTCGATCGAAAAATCGATGAGACGCAACGTGTCGCGCGCAATTATTTAGCCACCGCGCTCGCGCACTTTCGACAAGTCACGGAAGCCCACGTCGACGTCATTCGTCATAGTTTGCCAGATGGTTATTCATAACGCATAATTCCCCACTAATAATTGATCGAGCAATTTGCCCGGTCTGTCTGAAATAATTCTCGCGGGTAACTTTCATTTTCCTGTTTACCATGTTACGTTACGGCGTTAACATTCCGGTATCGAAACTTTCACGGTACCTCATCGACTTGCGCGACGATCGATCCCTTCGTCCGCCACAACGATACCTTACCGATATCTTAAACCTACCCGAAGATCGTATATCGACCTTCGGGTATCAGCGTTGCCCGCTATTAGTCGTTATTAAATCAACCAAAGAAACCTGAGATATTATTGATCGAAAACTTTGATAATACATATCGGATAAAGGAAAGTCGCGAGAGGATGAGAATCGCGTTGATTGCACCTGACACAGATTTCTATCGTACGTGAACTCGTTAATGAGTAGTGGCCAGGGAAACTTAATTACGGGAACTTCACTAGACCAAACTGGGGAGTTTGAACCTTTCTACAACTGATTATGGAAACGTATGCGGTTGGAATTTAATCCCCGATATTATTAATCGTCGGATGGCCTAATATAGAAGAAAGCAAGAATAGCGAGATAAATTTGTCGAATTTTCTGCCTCAAGTAAAAGTTTGATAGGAATTTTTATTAGGTTTTTATTAGTAGATGAGTAGATAATTAGTAGTACTTAATTAGAAATATTTCAAGTTGAAAAGAAGCGCGGCGTTTCCAAGGAATAAAATAAAAAAATCTTGTGATGCAAATTAAAATCAGTGTGAATAGAGAAATGTACGAAATCAAATGTTTTCATTGTTGGCAGATATTTAAAATCCAACGGTAGATTCCAAATTTGAAATTCAATATCGGAAATTGCATGGATTTTTTCTTTATCTGAGTATCTAATTGAAAAATCATACAACGAGGTTCGATGTTCTTCGCCGACGCGTTTATCGTCTAATCTAATTATTAATTTGAAAAAAATACGTCTATTTACATATATATATATATTATATATTATACTTCGAGACGCGTCGGAGTATTCATGCCTGTGATAGAACGTAAAATATCGATAAATATTCGTAGCTCGTCTTTTCGTGGCGGTCTTATTCTTGTCAAGTACGACACCAACAAGTTATTACAGGAATTGTCATTTTTTTATCGCATCATATTTATGATAATATAAACGCACCGAGAAAAAAGAGTGCGGTGCAAATGAACGGGTAGAAGCTGATCGATATTATTACTTATAATCATATATATACATATATCTAATTGTAAGTCTGAATATATTATTTTGTGGTATCTTGTGCGCACTTGTTTGTGTGCATTACATGTTCATAAGCGCTAAGGGAGCTAGTCAATAGACGAATGCTTTTTGTATGTTTACTTCAAGTACAAATTGTACAATAGTATATATGATCTATCTGAATAGCCCTTCGAACGATATATTTTAGATTAGATGTTACTAATTCGCGAACAGTAATATTGTCGCGTATGACATAAAGAGAGACAAGAGACGACGAAATTCCGTTAACATTAAAACGATGGAAAGTGAAGTAATTGTAATGATAGAATGTAATAGTGTAGTAGTCTCTTTGCTTGTGCGCGTGGTTGTTCCCAGTCGTAGCACACCGACTATCGTGACGAGCGTCAATCGATAGAAACAATTTAACAGGAAAAATAACATAACGTACAATGACTGAAGAATGAATCACGATCGCGGATAGTCGGTGTGTTAACTGCACAGATCACGACATATCGAACCCTGCGAGGTCTTGGGCTCTAGTGATAATTTAATTCTCTAAGAGTGACCGTGCGAGATACTTGGATACTTTTGCAAGTTGTAGCTGGCTGGATGATGACGGACTTTTTTCGAAATCGTAACAGCGTACGTCGCGAGGGGAGGATGTAAGTCACAACAAAAAAGACCTACCCACCTACCCACCACCAGGTATCCCATCCCAAGGAGACAGCATTTTACAGTGTTTCGCACGACGGAAGAGGAAAAGGGCCCAAGTGCAAGAGTATCTAAACCTCCATCCTCGGAAGGAGTATTCACGGTCGAGCAACGAATCGACAATTGTTCCCTTCGCGGGATATCATTTTATATCATATATTAATTTTATTATTAATGATATATTATCGCTATTATGTACATATATACATATACATATATTTTAATCAACATACGCAAACCGTCATACGTATAAATCCCTCTATGCGTTTCCAAGATTCCTTCGTATGCATTCGAATTGCAAGGTACAATTATGATGAGATGAATTAAACGAAGAAGCGAATTGAAGGGAAAATTCAGAATGTGCGGAGCCAGAATGCGTACCAGCTGCGAAGCAACACCTCCATCACCCTACGTCTCCCTTGTCCTCTATTATTTATTTTATTTCTCGAAAACGAGAATGAAAATGGTTAAAAATGAATGATGACCCCTCCCAAAGCTTTCCTCTCTTTTGATTTTCGACGACGTTTTGACTTCTTTAATATTCCATCGTCGACGAAAGCAGATCTCTCGAGCTCCAGCTCCAAATAAATTCACACAGGAAGGACGACAGGCTTCTCAGGAAGGCATATATTCCATTAGGTTTGTACAATTCGAGCTGTCCGTTGCTGATATGCTGCAGAACGAACAGACGTGGAGGAGGTAATACGCGAGGGAGAATGCGGAGGGGAGATCGATCGCTTGCGACCCCCCAGGGGCACGCGTTACGTACGCCCGCGTCAACTGAAGTGCATTCCCTACCTCATTCTGTACCAAAAGCTGTTCCGGAAATTCCGTAACCTTTTTGTACGCCGCTCCCTTCTTAAAAAAAAATCGAAAAGTCCTGCGCGTTCAATTGTTCGTATTACTCCCTTCCCCCTCCCGTGCGATTTTTCACAAAGAAACGATTGAGAGCGTATAGATTGAAAAATATCGGCGGCATACGGGGAAGATGGAATAAATTTCTACCCATGATTTTGCTGCACGAATGTCCTATATCTGTCCCGGTATATCCATCCCTTCAATTTTGAAATGGTTCCATAGTTCACCTATACTTGGACTAGATACTGCTGGGAGCAAGGATGCCTTGCTTAAATGTCGCACCGAAGAAAATGTCTTCTCTACAGCATCGTCCAGATCTTTTCCAGCTTTCCACCTAATGTATTCTGTTTGGACAGACTGACATCATCGGTCTGACAAGTAACTCGATCATTGAACGAATGAGACGTGTTCCAAGTACTCTTGTACATAATTAGAATGTTCTACTATGAATGTTGCATTTTTATTTATGCCTTCTTTTACATTTAACATTATTTCTGTGACCGCAGCAATCGACAAATAACGGCAAGAACATTTTATATAAAAAAAAATCTAGCGAGACTTTGGAATTTGATGCTTTTAGTTATCATATACATATATGATAATATAGATTGCATTTTTATATTTGTTATATGTGTATAGAAATAGTTGGTTTATACACGAAACTCTGAATGCTAAAAATAATACACCGATGTTATACCGATGGAATAATATACGTCAATGATAATCACAAGGAAAATTTGGACGGCTGTACTATGTGAATGGCTCTGTAGCCGCGATCGTAAAGGCTTCCAGGGGGAATTCTCTTCGCTATTATTCCACTCACGTTAGGTCTTAGAAGGCATGAGAAACATTACCTATGCAGAGAATATTATCTATACATTTATGGATGAAATTTATCAACACAGTTGCAAATACCGTAGCAAACAACAACAACGAGGGCAGTTTTTGTATAAAGAGAATACTCTTTGCATAAAAAGTGAGATGCGCGCATTGCGTTAACAGCAGAAGAACTAATTTCTCTATCTGAATAATAAAAACTTAATTTCTTCATCATTTCTTTTAATCCCTTTCTTTTTGATGTCTCGTTAAATTTTTAATCATAATAAACAGTTGAAAATTTCTTAATTGAAATATTTGTCTCGAATTTACAAAAAATGCGAAAATCAATTTGGTCATTTTGAAAAAAAATATATATATAATGTAACAAGATTAGAATTCTCTTCCTAAATTTTCCCGAAGTTAATGAACAACGGCCGTTACTTGTTGATGCTCGTGAAGGCGTGCTCCACCTCGCTTCTGAGGGCAACGGAGACGTCGACTCTGTATCCACATAAGTCCGAAAAGCTTGCCGAGGATTTCTTTATCATTTTACCACGGCGAAATATTCAATATAGCCGGCTGCATTATGTAGTGAACTCCTCGGACAGGGCGCTTGAGCGAGGAAAAGGAGGAGAAGAACGCTGGTGGGTGGAGGAGAGGAAAGAAGGAAGGTAAGACGGGTAGGAAAAAGTTGAAACGAGTTGAAAAAGGGAAGAAAGTATGTCGCGGACCGGTTCTGCATGCCAACTACTTCCACGAGGCACCCTGGCTAGACCACGCTAGTGATACCGTGGGCATCGAGCATCGCTCGACCTTACGTAGGAAAATAAAGCACGCGGATGTAACCGGAATTGCGCAGCAGATCTGACCGTTATATTTTTCATTTATCATTGATATACGTATGAATTTGTCGGTTTTTAACATCTTTTTCGAATCGACGTGGCGTTGATGACTCTTTATAATTATATCAAATGTATATTCGAGAATGAAATGTATAGAAAATGAAGTATTTGATGGTTGAAAAATACTTTCTCCGATTCCACATAGTACAGCTATACCGGATCTCACTATCCAAAACAATTGTCAAATAAAGATATCACTTTGTATTATATCTGTGTCTGTTTTTATAAAAGAAAAAGCTTTATTGTTGTTATTCTTGATCGGAAGATCCAAGACTTATTTATTCAGCCATTGTGTGCCAGAACAGAAGCGGAAATGGGAGTGTTAGTTACATATCGAATTAATTCGTGAAAATTTTACTACGAGACCACCTACGAAATTCTCCACGTTAATACTTAAGGAACACGGGAAAAAGGGATTCGGCCTCTCTCCTGAGAATTCTGGACGATGCTTCTCGCGCCGCCGGAACGTATCTCAGGAAATATATGGGTCTCGTACAGACCATCTCGGGCGCGAGCGGTTGCCGAGGGTGGCTGGGACGCGAGGAGAAGAGGGTTGATAGCGCAGGTCTGTCAGAAAATTGTGCCTACGTGTAGGCCAACCACCGAGACCCCGTCGATCCCGCGGAGTAGTAAAGCCTTCGAGATAAAAATTTAACACATAGGGAAAAGTTTTGCGGGCGGACAATATACATTACATACACGATTAAATTCCGCCGAGAGTAAATCCAACTATTCCTATCCTCTCAGAAAGTAGTTCAAAGTAAGGTGAATATTTTATTAATTTTCGTCGCGCGAATGCATTTCACGATTAAGAATATGGAATCGATAACAAGATGAGACTTTAGCGTGAGTAACACGTAAAAATGTTAATGCTGCCGACGTAATTGACGATATTAATATTTTATGTAATGTTCAATTTTTGGAAAATTAAAATAAAAAAGTGCATAAAATATGTTTGTGAATGTACAATTTCGCCTTTTTAAAACGTAATTATTTATCTGTACGTACCTAACATTTAATATTCTGCAAATGTTTTTTTAATACGCGTTGATGCAGATGGCACATTGAGGAAAGGAAAAAAAGGAGCAGTTTTCCCTTTAACTTATATTCAATTAAATATTTGATTCTCTCAAATTAATGATTGCTCAACGTGAGTCGCGTTACTGTGACTCACCTCCCAATTTTTCTTCAGACCTTCGAGCGTAAACAGCATGGATTTGTAGCCACATTTTGACAATCCCGAACCACCGAACATTTTTTCTGTAAAAAAGATGTGAATAAAGCAAACATGTGAAAACGTAGATAGAGGAATCATTTATGGAAAATATCCGCATAAATATTAAAAAAGATTGAGCGTGATATACATATATTAGCATCGTATCGAATCTCTAATTCAGTCTTTAGCATTGTTATAACAGCAAAATGTAATTTTTGATTACGTAATCATCATTCGATCAAATGTTTGCATTGAATCACTCGGTCGATTTTACGTTGAAAAAACTAAACGATTTCATTGTATTGTCATACACGACAATACAATGTGTCCCGCGACATAAAGTGATGAAGGGAAGAAATATGATCTTTACCTACCCAGAATGAGCTGTTTGGATTGTAACGTCACGCTCGCGACGACGTAGGACTTAGGAGAAGAAATTTCGATAGATTGCTATATACAAATCGAAATGTGTATGAACGTTGACAAAATATATCGAATATGTGTCACGTCAGAAAAATTGCGCACTCGTTTGTTTATCGTGCTTCTGTCGAGAAATTGTATTCTTTTAATGTCTATTTCCATCAATGTAAATTAACTTTAATCTCAGTTTAACTTATCATTTTTATCTTTTTTTAATTTTTAAGAATTCACATTAGTAGAAATGAACATGACTCACATGTGTTCACGTCCACGTGTATCTTGCAGGCTCGCGATAAAACTGCCAACGTAGAGTTGATACTTGTCCAACTACTTCGTTTGTATACATGCGCCCTTTTCTTCCTAACATTTATCTCACCGGTTTTTCTAATATTTTTTTATCGAAGTTATCGACATGTAGAAAAAAAAACAATAGGAACAAGCGTGTTAATCGATATTTTATCATGTAGAAAAGTGTCACTCAAATATTATCTTTTTTTTTTCTTTAATTAGAATGTAGAGAATAATAGAAATATATATTTTTTCAATTTTAAGTAATGAAGAATCTCAGAGTTAAATATGAAAACACATAAGATTCATAATAAATACATAGCAATCCTGCGAGATATTCAATACATCATGGTTTAAAAATATTAGATGAAACGAGAAAATGCTTTTTTAGTGGCCTGAAAATCCTTAAATTTGAATAAACGTCTGCAAGATCTTTCATAGATTCGTGATCCTCAATAGCTTAATTATAATCTTTCCAACATAATACTTAATACTTAATGAAAATTTCATTAATCTCAAAAACATTTTTTTAAGAACTGAAAGTTCTAATGGTATATTTAATTCTGAACGAATTATAAACTTTTCCAACATGTTTTATGCCACAATTATAACATAATAAAGTATATTAATATATGTATAGCTCTTATATTAAAATATTGATCTTAAACAATTCAAAATTATAACGTGACAAAGTATTGTGAAAATATAAAAAAAAATAATACATGTCTCGCCTTTGAAGAGCATTTGATAATGTTAGATAATGCTATTGCGACTTGCGTGTCCACAAATGAAATACATATGTATATAGATGCCCATTAATAATTAATTCTAAAACGAAAAAGCATGTACGTACATTGCGAGCATTTCGAGCGTCGTTTCGCGGTCGACTCGCCGGTATTTATTGGAGTATTCGAATCGAAGTACAGCCCATAAATAACGACCTCGATACCTGGTTAGATACTTGGATATCCTGGGTAGATTTATGAAAAACGTAACATCACGCGAGAATTTTCTCTCGCGAATATTCTTGGGAATAAACCACGCTTCGATCGTGAAAGCATCCGTTTCCGCGGCCGCATTTCCTCTCGTTCGAAAAAGAAAAATCTCTCGTTTTGAGCCGCGTAAAATTAACGTGGCATTACCAACTGGATTTTTTTTACGTAATTGCGAAGGAGTTTGCTGACAACGACGACGACGGCGACGGCGACGGCGACTACGACGGCGACTACGACGGCGGCTGCGAGGAAAATTATTCAGGGATGCGCAAGGACAAAAACAAACGTCGCGACGGGGAAGAGAGCTATTAAAATATGCAAGAACAACGGGAACGTGACTGCCGACGAGCGAGCACGTATGTTTGCTCTCCTCAGGAATTTTTTTCCCCCTTCAAACGTACGTTGCGACGTCATGTCGTTCTACCACCGACCGACTACCACGTTCCATTAAATTAGAAAGCAAGTGCCATTGTTTTGAAATTTTATCAAGCGCCACAAACCGCCCAGAATTTTAATTCGATTAAGGATAACCACCATCGTGTTCAAGTCCAAGTTTTCAACGTCTTCTGTAAGAATAGAATAGAACGTTTAATAGAAATTCGTTAAATTTCTATTAAAAGGGTTATCCTCAACGAGACGATTATTTTCCTTTTCATCATCGAAAGTTAAGCGAAGCAACGTCAACGCGCATTGCGAATTCATGCCATTCCATCAACTACGACAAACTTCCATTAAATTAGAAAGAAAGCGCCATCCTGATCCTTAAATTTTATCGTCAACGAGGCCTCAGACTTGAAATTTAATCAAAGTAATTGCCACCGTTGCAAAATCATGTAAGGTTATCTCGAATAAAATATCCTGGAAAAAAAAAGAAATTCATTCAATTCCGATTTTTTTAAATATATCTACTCGACGAGACATTACTTTTCCTTTCACAACCAGTTCCAAAGTTGAGCGAAATTTTCGACGCGCGTTTTGTACGAAAGTATAAATTATAATTCGCGTTTGCAAAATCCGCGAGACATACACAACGAAATATAACAATGTAATAACAAAGACAACGACATTTCACGGTTTTACGTAAACACTTTGTTATTATTAAACATAAAAAGAATTTCGTGCTTCCAAGACACGCTGATGCGCAATCGAGCGCGTATAATCCAACGCGCTTCGATACATAATTAAACGTGACCTCAAATCGATAAGGATTACACACATATATATACATACATTATATTCCGTCGAACCCGGAAACCCAGAAAGCTTAACGAAATAAGCAATACATGTAGATTAGTTAAGCGGAGTGTATATATATATGTATATACTTTCGACTGTTAGAAATCAAGAAAAATGCATTTGGCATAATTAAATTTGAGTGTAAGTCCTTTCGAGACGCGACGATGACGGAGGCGGGAATTCCGCGCGCGTTCGTCGTGACAGGCGGTAGAAGGAAGGAGGGAGAGGCGAGGGGGAGCAACGCGGCCGCGCGGCACGCGACGCTGTTTGACATATGGCGCACACGTGCCCGTGTATCTTTCACGTGGCTTCGCCTTCCCGCTTGCCGCGCCAGTTAACCGCAGACTCGCGCCGATAACGACGAAAGAGTCGACTGTCACGTGCGAATGCTTGAGCTTGGGGTGACAGGGACACTGACAGAGCGTCAGCGGTCAGCGTCAGCGTCAGCTCGGTCGGAATCTCGGGCACGTGAAGGCGCGGAGCCGCGGTAGCGGTGGCGGTGGCGCTGTGGCGCCGCGGTCATAGTGGCGGCGACGGCAGCGGTAGTGGTGGTGAGTACGCGATTTCGGGGAAACTAATGTCGCGCGACGTCGAGAGGAGGGAGAGACCACCGAAGAGCCGAGCAAGGCCAGGGAGAAGGTGAAACCGGTGAAAGTGAGGCCCCCGTCGCGGCCGTGGCGGCGGACGGTGCATAACCTAAAAATAAAGTATATATATCTCTCTCTCTCTCTCTCTCTTGTTCTCACTCGCGCTCGCTCCTTACGTCTGCGTCCGCTCCGCTGCGCGCGTGGTCTCGGGTCTCGCGCGCGCAGTACGTGCCGTGCGGTGCGCTGGATCGTCCTAACGCCGTTCGTAACCCTCTCCGCACGCTCCGCGGTACTCGTTGTCGTCGTCATCGTCGTACGCCTCTACTCTAGGAGACGCGTCCGCGTCCGCGTCGACATGACTGCGCCGAGACGGTCGCCAAGGTGCTGCTCGCTGTGGAACGAATGACTTCACGGAAAGTCCGTCGGCAACGTATGGAGAATATGGATATCACGGGCAACGAATCGACGGGGGAGCAGGCTGTTCCGGACAGCACGGTGCCGCGAAAGTGCTGGTCCGAACTCCGTGCCGTCGTCAGCGATCTCAGAAGGAAGCTCTCCGGGGTGTCAGCTGGATCCGTGCCGAGTTCCATAACTTTCCGCTCCCTTCCAGACGGCCGGTGAGAATAAACGACATGCACGTTTCGCTATGCCTTCGCCGATCGCTTTATCGTCGTGCTTAACGATGCGCCCTACTTCCCTTTTGCAGGACTAGAATTTATTTCCTAAGCACACCGAGCAACGGCTGGGAGACTACTCTTCTCTATGTGGATATTGCACATGCGGATCACGCCAATGGCTACCGACTGCACTGGCAGCCTGTCATAGAGGCGAATTTTCAGAGGTAAACTCCGCTGTGTAGATTGCGCTCTTGTATTATCTAAGAGAGAGAGCAACTAGGTCTGTCACATGATAATTTTAGCGTGTCAAGCATCAACAGACTGTCCAAGGAGGAACAACTGTTGTGGGAAAGGAAAAGACTCGCTACGTGGGGTATAACCAGTTATGAGATCCATGCGGAGAGTGGGAAATTAGTCTTTCCAGCTGCCAGCAGTCTTTATCAGTGTGTGGATACTGGATTTATGGTAATTTCAAAATATCATTGTGGGTTAATCGAGATGAGTGTTTTAATCCATGCGCTTTTTCATCCAGCCTGGACCTCTCTTTCCTTCGGAAATTAGAATGTCGACGACCGGGGCGAAGCTGTGTCCTCAGATCTGTCCCTGGAATAACGCCTTGATCGCTCACACATGCTCGGGGGATATATACTTGTCTCACAGTATCACCGGCTCCTCCGTTCGATTGACTCACGCCAGGAAAGGAGGCAGAAGTCTCGCGGACGATCCGCTCACTGCCGGCACTCCTTCCTACGTCATGCAGGAGGAATTTACAAGGTTGATCCATTTATTGTTGGATACTCGCATACTAAAAGCGTGAAAATTAAGGAATCCGTTCTGTCAATCGCAGGTATATCGGCTATTGGTGGCAACCAAAGTCCATGTTTGACGGAATCTATAGGATAGTATACGAGGAAGTGGACGAGAGTGATGTCAAGATATATTGCTTCCCCTCGTCCAATTCCGACGAGGTGGACGAATTTAGATTCCCTCGAGCCGGTATGCCGAATGCTAGAAGTAACTTGAAAATGGTACAGTTCCGTCTGACCGAGTCATTGCACATCGTCGACACCGAAATCCTGGAGCTGCAGTATCCACTTCATATCATGTTTCCATGGATGGAATACATGGTGAGAGTCGGATGGACTCCGGACGCTCAATAGTAAGATGAGATGGAATTTAAATGATACACGAGATCTTGAGGTGTGTGTAGCTGGCACTCCCAAATGCAAATTTAAAAAAAAATGAAGTAGAATTCGTTTGTCCACGTTTGTCCAACCTCTAAACAAAATTATTAAAAAAAATTTTTTTTTGGTACCAGCACTCCCACAACAAAATTTCTTTAATTTCTTAGTGGCATACGTTTGTCCACGATTTGTCCACTTTTTATAGAAAAGTTACAGCCGAAGTAAAAAATTGAAAGCATGTTAAGTTAACACCCCCAAATTGGATTTTGTATAAAATACAGGGAGCATTCGTTTGTCCACTCCTTGTTTTCGTTTGTCCATGCATAATTTTTGTTTGTCCACCCCGTCAAGTTGAATAATTAAAAAAAAATTAAGACCCGGGCCAAGTAAGATTTGCAGACTTTTGACAACACTTTCTACAAACCGATGGCTGCAATCGTTTGTCCACTCTTTGTTTTCGTTTGTCCACTCCTTGTTTTCGTTTGTCCACCCCGTCAAGTCGGATAATTAAAAAAAAATCAAGAAACGGGCCAAGTAAGACTTGTAGACTTTTGACAACATTTTCTACAAACCGATAGCTGCAATCGTTTGTCCACTCTTTGTTTTTGTTTGTCCACCCCGTCATTTCGAATAATTAAAATAAAAAATTAAGAAACGGGCCAAGTAAGATTTGTAGACTTTTGACAACATTTTCTACAAACCGATAGCTGCAATCGTTTGTCCGCTCTTTGTTTTCGTTTGTCCACGCATAATTTTCGTTTGTCCACCCCGTCAAGTCGGACAAACGATTGTAGCTATCGGTTTGTAGAAAATGTTGTCAAAAGTCTACAAGTGTTACTTGGGTTGTTTCTTAATCCTTTTTTTTTAATTATTCGACTTGACGGGGTGGACAAACGAAAATTATGCTTGGACAAACGAAAATTATGCTTGGACAAACGAAAACAGGGAGTGGACAAACGAATGCTCCCTGTATTTTATAAAAAATCCAATTTCGGGGTGTTAACTTCATATGCTTTCAATTTTTTAATTTGGCTGTAACTTTTCTGTAAAAAGTGGACAAATGAAAATTTTTGGTGGACAAACGTGGACAAACGTATGCCACTAAGAAATTAAAGAAATTTTGTTGTGGGGGTGCTGGTACCAAACAAATTTTTTTAAAATAATTTTGTTTAGAGAGGTGGACAAACGAAATTTTTGGTTGGACAAACGAATTCTACTTCATTTTTTTTTTAATTTGCTTTTGGGGGTGCCAGCTACACACACCGGAGATCTTGCATTAACGTGAGGATGATGATGATGACGATATTACTTTGTTAAAATGTAGCGTTTGGGTGCAATTGCTGGACAGAAAACAGCAAAGACTCGAGTTGGTCCTCTTGTCAATAGACAACTTTTGCGAGCCCCCACCGAATACGTACAATACGGAAAATCATTTCACACCCACGTCAGCGAGCGTGCAAGTGATATACTCCGAGCAGAGTCCGATTTGGATTAATGTGAACGATCTGTTGTACTTTTTAAAGTCTGACGACGCGAACCAAGTCAAATTCATTTGGGGAAGCGAAGAATCCGAATTCCGACATTTGTATCTTATAACATCTAGTATAGCAGGTTTATGATGAGATCACTATAAATATTTCACTAGTGATTTCGTTTTCTTTTTTTAACATGTATCTTTAACATAGGATTGAGTAATGGAGTGGAAGAACCTTTGGATAGAATGGATAGCATATTTTTGCGGCCACGTATCACTTCCAAGGTCGCTCTGACGCAGGGCGATTGGGAAGTGTTGGGCAAGAAGATATGGGTCGACGAAATTAATTCCATCGTCTATTTTTGCGGGTTGCGAGAAGGCCCGCTGGAGCAGCACGTTTACGCAGTTTCGCTGCGACGGCCATTAGAAATACGATTGCTGACACGGCCTGGCTATAGTTACAACAGTATATATTTCAACAAAGAGTGCACAATGTTGGTCACTGTTTATAGTTCCATTAAAACATTACCTACTTGTCAGGTACGTTCCATATATCTGATATAAGACACACGTCTAATACTATTTCATTTTACTCAATCAATAATTTATCACGTCAATATATTTTGCAGGTATTTAAAATATCACAAACTGATTGGACAGTGGAGAGTATATCGCTCACACCTGTGGGCTATCTCTTAGAACCGTCGGCGCCCGAATCCGAACTGTTCGCGCCGGAGATCTTCACGCATAAAATCAAGTCTGGGGATACAGTCTACTCAATGATATTTAAGCCACATAATTTTCAACCAGGAATCAAATATCCCACGATATTGAACGTTTACGGAGGACCCGAAGTACAACTTGTATCAAACACATTTAAAGTAGGTGTACAAAAAAAAACGCCCGCCGAAGTAACATTTCGCTATAAAGGGAAAAAAAACTATTATTTAATTCTCTGCAGGGTTTAAGACATTTACGAATGCACATGTTAGCTGCTCAAGGCTATTGTGTAGTTTTAATAGACTCTCGCGGATCGCAGCATAGAGGTCTAGTATTTGAGAGTCATTTGCGACATAAGATGGGAACGGTAGAGCTGAACGATCAGGTTGAAATATTAAAATGGCTTACGGAGACTACCGGATACATTGATCTAAATCGAGTGGCTCTTCACGGCTGGTCTTATGGAGGATACTTAAGTCTAATGGGTTTGATACAGTATCCCGACGTATTCAAGGTGCGTACGGATTAATGCTTACCGTACATTACATTTTCTTGAAGTTTAAAGTACCTTTAAAAGGAATGTTTCCGTTGCAATTCGCAGCTGGCCATTGCTGGTGCTCCGGTTACCTCGTGGAACTTTTACGATACCGGATATACCGAGAGGTATATGGATCTGCCACAAAATAATCCTCATGGTTATATGGCTGGATCGGTGCTAACATATGTAAACAAGTTTCCCGACGAAGAAAACCGTTTGTTGATTATTCACGGTCTCATAGACGAAAATGTACATTTCTACCACACTAGCCAGTTAATCAACGCTCTTGTGAAAATCGGTAAACCGTATCAGCTGCAAGTTTATCCTAACGAGAGGCATAGTCTGAGAAGTTTGGATGCCAGCAAACATTACGAGACAACCCTGTTATCATTCTTGCAGAATCATTTATGAAACGACGCACTCTTTTTTTGTATTTTCGTTTTTTTTCCTTCTCTTACAGTGGTTGGATAATAACCGTTCCTCCAAGCAAAATTTTGCGAGTTTGAGTAACTGCCATTAATTTATGTACACACTTAAATATAAAACTTAAACGAAAAAATAATTTCAGATGGTCCGATATATGTACTGGTTTCTGTATAAAAGTGTGCCTCTACAAGGCAGTTTTGAGATAGTATTACATTTTTGTAGAGTGTCTGCAACAGCACAGTGTGAATATGTCGTGTAATTAATTACCAGGACGAACTTCTAGCAAGGAATTTATAAGTTACAGAAAAAAAAACCAGATGTGTGCTGGATACGAATTTTCAAGACGCCGTTGTCAAGATGCCACAAAACGTATAAATACATTCAAAGTTTTCTTAATCAGCTATTGTCAAAGCTTACGATCGTGATAATATTGGTTAATCGTGATTACATTCTAAGAGAATGGACAATACTCAATTTATTGACAGTAGTTAATCAGGAAGACTACTCCGTTTCTGTTACGCGATCGTTTCGCAATACATGTTGAACCGTTAGACATTAACATACCACGTGTGACTATGTACATACATGATACGTGAGCGTGACACATGTATCCTTCTTATCTTTCTACGAAATGAAAATCCGCGTTTCAGCGAGAAAAATATTTGCGTTCTTCAATGTTGTGAAATAATCGTATATCCGATGGATAATTATTTGTCAATAAACAAATTCATTATTTTATATTTTTTTAAATTATTACTATAAGCAGTGCGTCACATTCAAAACGAAGCTCACAATCGGTAAAATATTTGGAAACTACGTGAAGAAGAAACACAACGATCATATTTGAGAATTCTATTTAGAATTTAATTATACTGTTGGTACGAAATTTTGATCAGACCATTGGTAAATCTAACTGACCTGATTGATTTAGGTATTTTTAGTTTTACGGTTCAAATACTTGTAGAGATGGCGTATTCTCTTTTGCAGATGGTTCCATTTGGTGGGTCTAGCAATTGGAAATACACCCTTTGCCCACATTCTTCTCTTTCTCAACAAGACTTGGTATTCATTGCCGCTGACACCTCTCAACCACGAGGGTATATTGTAAAGAATTTTCGTGGGATGTAGATTGTCCGAGCCCAATATATCGATGTAGTCATTCTGGCCGTACAGTGCCTTTTTCTCGGACCAAGCATCCGCCGGTCGATAGATCGGCAACGAACGTATTCGCGTGACATTTTTACTCTTACGTGGTAGAAGGCCCGTCATATCTATAGAATCCTCGTATCCATATCGTCGTATTAACGGGCCTTTTGCTATCTTGTTCGCGTAATGGCGAAATCGCACCGGTGTCACCTGTGGGCTCCATGTGCTTACGACAGCACGGACCGAGCTTACGATCCACGACATGAATTCTGGAAAGAAAATTAAATATATATATCTAAAGAATTATGATAAATCTCTAAAGGAGGCTTTTTTTTTAATTTCGCCCACATGTTTCTAAAATGTTGACTTTTAAATTCGGGACACCCGAGTTTCTTAGTTTCTGTATAGTGGAAATGTATAAACATTATACGGTCCGTAAAAGTAATTTCTCTCAACCATGGTAAATAAGATGTAGAGAAAAATGTAAACATTTTAATTAACTTAACCTAACTTTTTCGCGATTATTTATTTCATGTGGTGTGTCAGATGTACCTGTGCTTACGGATCATTAATAAAGCGTTAATGAAACTTACCTATTTCCAAATATTAGACGTGTCAGAAATCGTG